>JAJPUD010015808.1:0-36075 GCA_023553655.1 Myrmecobius fasciatus | reverse complement strand
CGTGAGTTGTTCCGGGGCCTCACCCCCTCTGTGAGTCCCCTGGGCTAAGAGGGACGGCATCTCTGTGGGACTGGGGGCATTTGGGCAATGGGTCTGCTGTCCATGCCCAGTTGGAACATCCTAACCTGTTGGTCCTTCTCCGCTGTCTTTGTCTTGCTTTTCTACAGAGTATTCAGGAAATGAAAATGACAATGAGACTGAGACTGAGGCAGTGACTGTGACCTCTGCAGGTTGCTGGAGTTTCTTTCCTACTGTTTTCTATCAGATTTCCCTTTCAAAGACAAAACACCACTCATTCCATTATTTGCATGAAATATAAAAGTTGCATTTTGGCCCCAGATGCCATTTGAGCTGCTTCTGAGCTTGTCTCTGCATCCTGCTCCCAGCTTCTCTGGACTTTCATTTTTGCCCTTTCACAGGTGCCCAGACTTCATTATGATCCCCGTGATGTGAGAGCAGAGGTTCATTAACACACAGCACTAATGGCGGCATCTTCCCATTGAGCTTTATCCATGTTCCTTTGCATGTGGCCTTCTGAAATCCCCAGGGACAGGTGTGGGGATCACCTCCTCCTCCCGCAGGGCCCAACCTTGAAGTAAAGCAAAGCCACCCTCCAGGGTGGCTGGAGCTGGGTTTTGGTTCCCAGGTTTTTGAGCACGATTCATTTCTTGATGTGGTGTTTATCCTTGGAATTAAGTGATGAGCATAGAGCTTCCTAGATGCTCAGGATAACTGGCTCCCTGTAGTAGTCTGATCTGGAAATGAAGGAGGTTTCTAAAAAGCCTCTTTGCGGCTCCTGACCCATTTAGGGACAAGCTCTCTTACCTCGGTTGGGACTTCTGGGACTTGGGGGATCCGATCCCATTTTATTCTGTGATCCTTTGTGTCTGGTCTCTGTTAGTCTGTCAATTCCTCGCTGGCACCAGGAGTGTGGGTTAGCTCAACTAAATGGCATTTTGATCAGCCACACCGAAGTGTGGTTGGATGGTTTTTAAGGAGCATGTTTACTTTCCTCATTGTGGCCTGCTGAGGATATCCTAAAATTAGTTTGTATTCCCAGCGCTTGCAGTCCTTGGAGTGGTTTGGGGAAAGGCAACAGATACCTGTTAACAGAGTTAGGTGCCTTAGTACCTAATGAGAAAGTTCATTTCCATCCCAAGATGAGCCTGTTGCATCTTAAATCACTGTTCAGAAAGCGAGGGCTGAAGCTTCCTTGGGGAGAGGTGAGGAGGCTGCCTAGTCCTCGGAGAGAGTGGCTGAGGAGCCAGAAGGCTGCTTGCTTGTCCTCACCTTCCCATTCAGGGCCCCCTCCTTCTCCAGGTCATATGCATGGTCATAAGTTAATTTCTCCATTGTGCTTTTGTGTAACCGCAAAGCTAACAGAAATGATTGTAAACTAACCTGCATGTCATCCATGCTCTGTCCCCCATCGGTAACACTTCAGTTCACCACAAAGGGACGGCAGCAAGGATGTGTTAACATCAACTTTCTCCCTTTCTCAAAGGTGGCGAGCTACACATGGCTCAGTTTTTTCGAGGAAATCTGGCTGGCTTAATGATCCGCTCTGGGAAACTGGAAAACAAGAAGGTGATAGATTGTTTGTATACCTGCAAAGAAGGGCTCGATTTGCAAGTGACTGAGAGCAAAGGCATGAAGGTAAAGTCAGGGTGAGGATGCCGTGGTGTTCCCAGTGAGACCGTGGGAAAAGGGGGGTCAGGCGGGCACCATATTATTCAAAAAGATTTTTTCCATGGAAGTGGAATTTTTCATTGAAACTTTTCACAGAAGAGCTTTCTGTTTCTCCTCCTAACTGTCCTGGAATGGTTTTTACATTTTCTGGTGTCTCCACTCCTTTGCCCCCTTTCTCCCATAAACACTGACTGCTCTCTGCTCCTCCAGCTCTCTTGCCATCCAGAACTCTCTTCACTTTATGTCTTCTCTTGAAATGACTAGATTCAAGCAAACCCCAGCCAGTCGGTGTTGACTTTGGAAGGAGATGATGTAGAACAGTTTGATAAGGCCATGCAGCACATTTCCTATCTGAATTCTCGACAGTTCCCCACACCAGGAATCCGCAGGCTCCAGATCACCAGCACAGTCAAGTAGGTCTTAATCTTTGTCCTTAGATCTTATCTTTACACAGCAATGGGGGATGGGGGTGGCGTGGAGGGGCATGGATAGGGGAGATATGGTAGGTTGAGTGGAATGCTATCTGATCTTACTGAAGAGTTGATGAAATTATGAAAACCCAAGCGCGTTTTTAGTTTAAGCGATTCTAGTGTACCATTTGTAATAAGAAATCATCGATCACGCTCACACAGAAAAACAAATTCAGGGAAACCATCTGTAAAATGTTAGTATTTAAAGTCTAGAACTAAAGGATTGTGCAGTTATGATGCATTTGGCCCCTGAAAGAGCATATGCCATACTCCCCTCAAAATAGATGTCCAAGACATTTCACTTGCTTGATTTTGGACTGACCCTGCCTGGTATCTTGCTGCAGATGCTTCAATGAAGAGGCTTGTATGTCAATCCCTCTGGTGGATGGCTATGTGATGGTCTTACAGCCAGAGGAGCCCAAAATCAGCTTGAGTGGGATTAACCATTTTGCTCGGGCAGCTTCAGAATTTGAAAGTGCTGAGGGAGTCTCCCTGTTCCCGGAGCTTCGAATCATCAGCACCATCACCCGGGAAGTAGAGCAGGACACCGATGGCGATGAGGATCCTACAGGTAACAGACTTGCCATCTTCTCTGCCAGAAAACCCACGGGTGCGACTTCATTATTTTCACAACTCATCATACTGAATTGTGAACTTGGTTGTGTTCACTCCCCTCTGCTTCTGGCCCATCTCTTAGGGATTCCAGATTTTAATATTGTCTCTAGGACTTTCCGTTAGTCAGCCGATATTAAGTATCTGCTATAGGTCAGGCAGGCTCTATGCTAAGCCATGGGGATACACAGAGGCAAAAAGATGGTCTACTCTTGAGAAACTTACTCTAATGGGGAGACAACAAAGCAAACAGATATGTACTGACGGGCTGCCATCGGGGTAAATAGGAAATAATTAGCAGAGGGAAGACATTGGGCTTGGGGGCTGGGGAAGACTTCCTGAGGGAAATGGAATTTTGCTCTGATAAAAGGGAGTTGGGGCTTGAAGGGAAACAGGAAGCCAGGTGGTTAGATGAAGGGAGAGAGCATTCCAAGCCTGGGGGAAAGCCAGAGAGAAAGCCCAGAAGCCAGAGATGGGGAGGGGGGTGTCTTCTTTTGTGGGACAGCCAGGAAGCCCCTGAGCCTGAGAAGGCCCACGTCAGGGAGGGCTCTGAATGCCATTTGGTATTTGCTTCTGGAGGTGATCGGGAGCCACTGTAGTTTTTGTGTTAGGGAAGTGACAGGATTGGACCTGTGTTGTAGGAAAATCACTTTGATGGCCAAATGAAGGGTGTGCCAGAGTGGGGAGAGACCGGGGCGGCTGTCCCCCCCAGCTGCTGTTTCAGTCATGGTGTGAGGGGACGAGGGCCTGCTCCAGGGTGGGGACTGTGTGTCAGGGGGTGCTGCGGAGGTGAAGTTGATAGGTATTGGAAGTGAGTGAGCAGTCCCACCGGGCTCCTGCAAGGGCGGTGTCAGGGAAGAAGATAAGGCATTCTGTTTGGGGGCATGTTTAATTTGAGATGTCTCTAGTCTGAGGCAACATTGGAGGTTAGCATAGAAGTTAGGGTGGGACAGTGGAGGAGGACAAGGGCAGGAGAGAAGAGGGCCCAGGACAGAGTCTAAGGGACAGCTCCAGTGAAAAGAGGTGGATGTAGCAAAGGGGACAGAGAGGGAGCTGCCAGACAGATGGGAGGATCAGGAGAGAGAGGGACCCCTGGCTACAGAGAGGGCAGGAGGGAGGAGCCCTGAGCCAAGGCCTCTGGTGCTGGGCCTGATTCTGTAGCCTGACCCCAGCCTCGCAGTCTCAGCCTCAGGAGCTCAGGTGAAATGCCTGGTTTTAGGGCCTTCTCTGGGAAGGGAAGCTTCTCTGATGTCAGACCCCACTGCTTTACCACAACAAACCTGGAGAGTGAGGAAGGTGGGAGAGGGGTGTGCTCTCAAATCAAGATTTTAAGCATTTCACTTCAGGTTGTGAGTGTTGCCGTATCTGTGGCTTCATCCAATTGCTTTATCCTTGAAGGTAGCAAGAAAAAGCCTTTATGGTTTCCCATCCACTGACACAAGAGCCAAAGGCAAAGTCTGGGCCCGGGCTTGAGGGGCCGGCAAGTTGGCCAGGGGTTCCCTTGCCTTCCAAGCAAACAGAGCATCCCCTTTGTTTCAAATGTCTCTCCTTAAAGCTTCCTGTAATCAAGGATCTCCTCCAAGCTTGCCAGTCTTGCTCTGGTTGCCCCTTAGAGTTTCTGGGGCCCCGTGGTGCATGTTCTCTTTTTTAGTCCAAGAGTCCTTGGTGTCTGAGGAAATCATGCACAATCTGGACACATGTGAGATCACGGTGCTGGGCGAGGAGCTCAACGCAGACCAAGAAAGTCTGGAGGTGGACATGGCTCGTCTGCAGCAGAAGGGCATCGAGACGAGCAGCTCCAACCTGGGCGTCATCATCACAGGTGAGAGCAGGAGGTCCAGGAAGGCGACGGCAGTTTCCCTGCTAGCAGGCGTGTTGCAGGTGGTGATGGTCGCTCCCTCTTCTGCCTCCCTCTTCCCCTGTGTGGGTGTTCGGTCGGGTCCTCTCCTGCTGCTGAGAGCTCGGGGAAGGCAGGAGTAGTCTGTAGGGTTCCCTCCTGTCTGGAGGAAGCTGTGCCCAGGATTTACTGGGGGCACTTGGAATAGGAGGCAAGTGCGTGGGGGCGTGTGCTCAGCACTGGTCACTTGGCCCATGCGCACTGGAGACCCTCCAAGGGGCCTCCTCGGTACGTCACCTTCCCAGTGGGCCTGGCTGTGATGAGAAACTTTCCTACCCCCAGGTGTGGACACCATGGCCAGCTATGAGGAGGTGCTGCATCTTGTGCGCTACCGCAACTGGCACGCCTCCACCTCGGTGCTGGACAGGAAGTTCAAGCTGGTGTGCTCGGAGCTGAATGGACGCTACGTCAGCAACGAATTCAAGGTGGAGGTGTGTGTGGGGAAGGGCCGGTCGGAGCAGGAGTCCCGAGGCCATCCTGAGGGGGGTCTCACAGCTGCTTCTGTAAGGACCCCTCTATTAGGGGCGGTCAGCCTTTCTTCCTTTCTGTCGGCGTTCTCAGGGAGAAGAGAGAGGGGGGTGGCAAAAGGGGATAGAGAGCCTCGGTGAGCCTGGGCACTCGGTGGTTTCTGGGGCTCTGGCATGTGAGGGGATGAATGTTGCCAAGTAATACCCAGAGGAAAATAAGTGCATTTGCTTCTGAGGCCCGGGCTAACCCTCTTGCCCATTGGGGAGCACCGCAGCAGATAACAATTTCTGGCCAGGGATCAGGCCGTTGGTCATCTGCTGGCTCTGAGCGGGCCAGTCTTCGGCCAGCGTCCCTGGTTTGGGAGCATACAAAGTTGAGGCAGGCTCCCAGCTGTGGCGCCGTGGCTCCGTTTCCTTCCAGCTGTGGCAGAGCCCTTCTCTCTCCTGTAGGTGAGTGTCATCCACACGGCCAACCCAGTGGAACACGCTAACCACATTGCAGCCCAGCCTCAGTTTGTCCATCCTGTGCATCATTCCTTTGTCGATCTGTCTGGCCACAATCTGGCTAATCCCCACCCCTTTTCAGGTAATGATACTGGGCCCCCACCCCTTGGCCAGCCTTTGGGGCCACATTAAGTAGCTGCTTTGGAGGGGGGGAGGTGTTGATATATTCCTCTGTCCCGGATGGCGGTTTAAACTTAAAACCATCTTTTCCCTTCTCCTAGTTGTCCCCAGTACGGCTACTGTGGTGATTGTGGTGTGCGTCAGCTTCCTGGTTTTCATGATCATCCTGGGAGTGTTCCGGATCCGGGCGGCGCACCAGCGAACCATGCGGGACCAGGACACGGGGAAGGAGAACGAGATGGATTGGGATGACTCTGCCCTGACCATTACGGTGAACCCCATGGAGGTAGGCCGGGGCGGACTCTGCGGCAGGAGGCGTTTCCTCCCCTTCTCCTTTGGGCTTGGGTAGATGGGGCCGTTCATGGCTGGGGCAGAAAGTGGAGCTTTCCCTGTGCCACCTGAGACCGTCGTGGGGCCGGGGGCAGCCGCAGGCTGACCTGTGGGGTTTCCCTCTGTTAGACCTATGAGGACCAGCACAGCAGTGAAGAGGAGGAGGAGGAGGAGGAAGAGGAGGAGAGTGAGGATGGTGAGGAAGAAGACGACATCACTAGCGCAGAGTCGGAAAGCAGCGAGGAAGAGGAAGGGGAGCCGGAGGAAGACCAGCAGAATGTGAATCGACAGCAGCAGCTGGAGTGGGATGACTCCACCCTCAGCTATTGATGCTGCCCCTCCCTGTCCGGCCCCTTCCCAGTGGAAAGAAGAGACTTCCGCCATCACCCCCTCCCCTGGTGTAAAAAATCCTTTGGCCAGTTGGCCCCGCCCCCACTGCCCCCCGCTTGCTCCTGAGCGTGTAGGCCCCTCCTCCCTCCGACCCCATCCGGTTTGGTGGGTTTGCTCCACACTCCGTGAGGCCCTTTGTCCTTCGTCGTCCTAGCTCGGCTTTCCTGATGTGCGCCCGGTGTCCAGGCTTGGCTCTCCTCCCGCTCCTTCAGACGAGCTGCGGTCGTCTGACTTGTTGACGAAGGGTAAAACATTGCTCATTCCCACCTGGTGGGAAATTTTTCCTTTTTTTAAAAAAAAGTTTTATTTTTTCCAAATTAATTAGTGCATGTGTAAAGTGGCAAGAAGGAGAGGTAATGTGTAGATTAACTTTTTGATATTTTGTAAATAAATTGAAATTCTGTTATGTCCTTTTTTGTGATAGTGTAACCAGAGCCTGGTGGTTAAGGTGAGGGCCAGGCCGGGGAAGGAGGAAGGCTAGATCTGGTGCCCTGTTGGCTCCTCCGTGGGGAGACAAAGGCCGACTTGTCCCTCTGGAGCTTCAGCTGCCCTGCCTGAGGACAGTCCCAAGCTTGGTCCCCTGGGCACTTCGTTGGGTAAATTGTTAGAAAGTGCTGCCTGGAAGCCCTAGAGCAACCCCGTGGGTGCTAAGCCAAGAGCTTCTTGGAGGGACCTGACCCCTCTTGACTTGAGGCTGCTCTATTTACTAGGTGGGATATACTGGCCTGCCAGATTGATTGATTGAGGGGAGGGGAACCCCTCAGGCATGGCCAGAAACAGCAGAGCCTCTCCATTCCTCCCCCCCCCCCCCCCATTTGGGTGATGGGATGGGTGGGACATAGCTGGGATGGTCTCTTTATTTTACACACCCCTGTTAATCACCTGCACTTCCTTGTACAGTAACCTGGGCTCTTGTACTATTAGCCTTTTTGATTCTTTTTCATAAATGTCTTTTCCCCCTGCTGATGAAATTATAGAGATTATACAAACCAGCTGTGCATAAAATTGAACACGTGGTTCACAGACTCCAGGCAGCGAACTGAGGTCACTATTGATCAGAGCACAAACACTTGAACATGAACAAACAGCCGACAGGGCCTGGGTATGAGCTTGTACAAATGGCCGACCTTTGGCTCTGGGGACCCCAGTCCCGTTTCCCCCTGCACTGTGACCCCTTGAAGGGTCTGCTCTCCAGGGCCTAGAGGAAAGAGCAAATGAACTCCCGGTGTTTGTTCACGTGGCTATGGTGCCGACCTGTTGTTAGCAAAGGGCCTGAGACCCGTATACACTTTTTTTTTTTTTTTAAAGAAATTTAAATGTAAAATTTTAGATTTCTAAAATGGGGGGGGTGGGGGAATGATTTTGACTACTTTTCTGTGATAACATACCTGCTAGTTGGAAGTAAACCGGGGAACTTATGTCTAACAGTTGTCCTGTGTTACTGTTGATGTATAGATTTCTTCCTTCCATTTACTGTCACTGTAGCTGCTGTATTTAGACTCCAAGTGATAAAGAATAAAACATCCATACCGACAGGCGGTGGCCTTCTGGGTAACCCGTCTGTAGCCACGGTCTGCTCTTTTTTCAATGTGTATATTGGTGGTAGGTCGGTTCGGAAAGACTATAAGCTACAATAAATTTCTGATTCTAAGCCTGGTGTGAGATTGCTTTCTATAGGGAATCGATGGCACCCACCGAGAAGCTCCCCATGTGTCTTGAGCAGAAACACCAATGACGTAAAAAGGCTTTATTTTTTTTTTTAAAAATCTGCTTCTACCTCTCATCCCAAGGTTTCACAGACCACTTGTCTTAACCCACAGTCACACACAACACATCCTTCTACTTACAGAAATATGAAATGATTTAAAAAAATAGAAAATATTTCTTCAAACTAGGCACATACAGTCTGTACACTGAAACCGAGAATTGCTACGTATGTGCAAAGTTGTGCTGCCTAGGGCCAGGAAGCACACAAACCCGTTTTAATAAATAAAGTTCTAGTCTTGGCTTTTCCTATTGTAAAACAGGTGAGCTGGATGGGTTTTGTTCCGAGTTTTTGTTGTTAAATTTCAGTATTTACTTCGGGGGAGAAAAAGTGCAGTGAATCTGGACTCCAAACGGGACAGGGGCAGTGTGGATGGGGGCTGATTTCTGACTGATGCGGACCTGCCCAAGCAGTGACAAACTTAACTGCACACAAGAGGCCCTTTTCACATGGGCCCGATGTTCACATGACCTGAACTGAGAAAGGGAGCAGCACCTTGTTCTTTATTTAACAATGCACCTGGTCTAGAGGAGAGGAGAGCTGTTCCTGCCCCTGACTCCCTTAACACCTCAACTTCCATCATCGGGGACATTTCATTACAAGGCAGGAAGAGGCTAGGGAGGGTCTATGGAAGGGCTCGTAGGCCGTCCTGGCAGGAGCCCTGGCCACCTCAGTCACCTGCTCGCCATGGACAAATGGAAGCTCATTGCCGAAGGCATATCAGAAAATGAAGTTCTCAGAAGTCCCAGACCGGGAACCGGTCTAGTGAAGGACATGGTGACGGTAGCCTATAAGCTTTTTACGGTTTCAAGGTTAAAAAATAAAAACCCCAAACACACACACACACACACACACACACACACACACACACACACACAAACACAAAAAACTGATGCTGCTCTTGGGAGCAGGCAGCCAGCGACTACATTAAAACACGCGTCCCATTCTCACCTCTCAGCTAACAGTGCAAGCTAAGACAAGCCCAACTGGTGGTGATTTGTTTTTTAAACATGGTTGAATGATAAGCATTTAAAGACCAGGCAGCCCAACTGAAAGTAAGTGGTTCAGGTGACAGGCTGTGCTGGGGAACACAATTCATAGCTTCCTATCACACTCGGGCCCCGCGGAGCGGCAGGTTTGCCCAGAGAGCCGGATTAGCTGTTTCCTCTCCGCTCCAGACAGAATCACTTTGTTCTGATGAACGACTAGATAGAACCTTACTTCTCATGTCTAAAAAGGGCTAAATCAGAAGTTACACAGTGAGCATCCCTGAATCCCGAATAAAATGCGGTGGGCCTCAGCAGGGTCCCAGCTTCCTCTGGGAGCCTGCCCAAGTCCTAGCAGCTAGTGGAGAATGCACAGGTGCAGCAGGGATTTGCCAGGGCAGTCTCCTTGGGCCCAGAGGAGGCGCCGGGCCACGAGTGGGGTGCTCGGCAGATGCGGTGATGCCCTCAGGACGGCGGGAGCCAGCAAAGACACTCTCGGAGCAAGCGCACCCTCGCCTCCAGAAGAGTCTGCACTTGCTCCGGCCCGGGGTCTTCTGGCTCAGCCCGAGGGGTGCCCCTACCACAGGCCACCTGCTGTCCCCTCTCCTTTGATCCAAAGCCCTAGTGGCGCCCTTTCCTTGCCCCACTTCAGAATGCATTTCAATTGCTGCTTTTTTCCTTCATTCCTTAAAGTTTCAAGTCATGAATAAATTAAATGCAGGAGTTTCTTTCCATGTAAACCAAAGGCAATTGTGGAGTAGGTCCTTGCCCCGCCAGATGCCGCCTGGGCCGACGGTCCTCAGGCGGTGCAAGGTTGGGGCCCCGGCGAGCTTTGAGGCCGGGGCTGGGGCCACCGCTACTGCCTGTTGTCTTTGGACACATTGTGGGCCAGCCAGTTCACTTTGGTTTTCCAGCTCTCTCGAAGGGCCTCGTTAAACTTCACTCGGAAGTGCTTCAGGGCCTCTTCGTCCGTTTTCCCCAAGGCCAGGGAGTCCTGAGAAAGGGGAGAGCTCCTGTAACAGCCGGCCCAAAGGGAAGAGGAAGGGTGGGGTGCTTTCTCTGGACACGCTTTGGGCCCCAGGGGCGACACTTGGCAGTGGGAGGAGAGCCCCGGTCTCCAGAAGGACATGGGGAGCTGCGACGGTCTGCAGATGCAGGGGTTC
The DNA here is from genome assembly GCA_023553655.1 of Myrmecobius fasciatus. Lineage (NCBI taxonomy): Eukaryota > Metazoa > Chordata > Mammalia > Dasyuromorphia > Myrmecobiidae > Myrmecobius > Myrmecobius fasciatus. The sequence continues at coordinate 25,682 of JAJPUD010015808.1, read as the reverse complement.
CCACATGAATCCTCCCTCCCCCCGGCACTCTCGGCTGCTCCCCCTACCCCATGCCTCTGGCTCCTGCTGGGGAGAAGGGAGAGTCCCGAGAACATAGCGCCTAGCTCTGACCTGGAGCCCGGAGCCCGGAGCCCGAAGCCCGGAGCCTGGAGCCCGGAGCCCGGCTGTACCTCTCCCCAGCCCCGGAGACCAACCTTGAGATACTGGATGTCTTTGGAGCAGCTGAGCTCAGGCAGGCCGGCTGCCCGCATCAGTGCAAAGAGATGAAGGAAAAGGAGCCCATGGCGACGCAGGATGGTGTAGGCCCTTTCACAGTAACTGCGGAACCTGGGGAGGGAGAGGAAGGAGGTGCCAGCTGTCCCCGTGCCCTCTGACCGCGGCAGCGCCTGCCTCTGTGGCCGGGCCCCTGAACCTCAAGCCCCCATGGCATCAGGGCAGTGCCCATACCCGAGCTCTGGCGACCTTTCCCAGCCATCTCCTATGCTCTTGGGACAGATCAGGAAGCTGAGCCGCAGGACGTGGCCCACTACCCAAGCCCGTCCTCTTCCCCGCGTCTCCTCTCCTGTTGGCTCAGGATTTGGGGGGAGACGGCAAGGGGGAGGCCCGGGGCTCCCTCACCTCTCAAACTTCTCACTGTTGTTGGTCTTTCCCTGTTGGATCACGTGGACAAAATCATACGTGAGGATGAATGGGACTCGCTCCCGGTTGATTCCAAACTTGGTCTTGAAATTGCCCAAAAAGTGGCCAAAATCGATATGGAAGAGCTTGGGGAAGGAAAAGGCAGAGGATGGGGTTCAAACCCTCCTGGGCCTGGAGCAGAGCACTGGGAGTGAGCAGCCAGAGCGTTGGGGGGTGGGGGGGCTGCACCGCCTTTCCCCTCCCCATTCCTCCCGGCCCTGAGGAGCCCTGGGGCCAAGGGCACTTGGGGCCCTACCTGCCCACTCTCCCGGATCATGATGTTGTCGCTGTGCCGGTCTCCAATGCCCAGCACGTAGGTGGCCACACAGTAGCCCGCGCAAGAGAGGGTGAACTCCTCGATGGCCCGCTCCAAGGCTTCCCTGGAGGACGGGTCACCATCAGCACCGGCTGCCCCCCCCACCGCGGCCCCCTTTGCTGGGGGGACCCCCTCACCTACCCAGGGTTCTTGGACTTGAGCCAGTTGAGAAGGGCGTCTTTGTTGAAAGCGGCTGTTGCGGCCATGTTGCTTTTGTTGAGCTGGATGTTGGCGATGGTGTCCGAGTGGGACACCACCTCGATGAGCCCCGTCCGGTCCCCCATGGAGAGGCAGCCGTAGGGGGTCATCCTGTGTTGGGCAGGGCACATGTCCTTGGGGCCGTGCGCGGCTCCAGGACCCCCTAATGGGAGCCTTGAGGGGCAAGGATGCTCAGGAAGGGAAGGGGACAGACTCTGCCTGGGCCAACCCTTCCCCTGTCAGAGCCCTTGTCCCCCCCCCACACTCACCCCCTTCCTTCCCTTTCTCCCTAGCCAGGACACCAAGGAAGCGCCTGAGGAGAGGGGAGCAGCTCTCATCCCAGGGTTCCGCTGCTCCCACGGGGCTCCCGCTGCCGCCCGGGCTCCTCACCTCAGGTCCAGCCCCTCCTGCTTCCACAGGACGTCCATCAGCTGGATCATCTGCAGCGTCAGCATGTCCTGGCGGAGATCTGGGGACACAGCCGCAGGCTGGTTCTTCGAGGGTCCTGGGGGCCGGCAGCGGCCAGAGGCGCCCCGGGACCCCGCTCCCGCCGGCCCCCCCCTCACCATCGCCGTTCTTAAAGATGATGCCCACGTGACTGTCCCCGCCTCCGCCCGCCTCCTCGTTGCTGTACACGATCCACAGCGGCTTCATCTTGGAGTCCATGAAGGTGCACTGCTCCACGCTGTAAGGAGCGGGGCGCGTCTGCAAGGAGCCCCCTCCACTGGGCCCAGAGGGCCGGCCCGCAGGAGGCCCAGCAGCCCAAGGGGCGGAGAAGGGACAGGAAGGGGCGGGGGATGGAGGGCGTGGGCGTGGGGAGGGAAAAGCCCGAGGGGGCGGGGCCACCTGAGGACCCTCTGCCTTACCAGACTTCGGACAGTAAGGTACTGGGGTTCAGGGGAGATTGCACGTTCGAGAGGGCCTCTATGTAGATCTCCTGCCTCAGACACACATGCATCAACTCCTTGGCCTGCGGCTTGGTGGTCTTCTGGGAGCTCACTTTGACAAATTCATTCAATGCCTTCATTTTGTTCAGGGCCTCCCCCTGGAGAAAGGATGGGCGGGGCCAGCGGCTCCTTAGGAGAGGGCCCCAAGGCCCCGCCCCCGGCCCCAAACACTGGCCTTACCCCCATGGCCACGCCCCTTGACCCTCCCTTGGCCCTGCCCCCGGCCCCAAACACTGGCCTAACCCCCCATGGCCACGCCCCGGACCTTCCCTCGGCCCGCCCCCAGTCACACGCCCCTGGGCCCCAGGCCCCCAAGGTTAGGTTCCCCGGCCCCTCCCATGGGCCCACCCCCTCCCGCCGCCCAGTCACCTGCTTCATCAGCGCCTTCATGTGGTGGCTGCTGCCCCGGCAGTAGGCCTCCATGATGAGGCCGAAGCGCAGGGCCACAGAGGGGACGTGCATCTCGGAGCTGAGGAAAGAGCGGCCCAGGCTCACTGACTCAGCACGGCGGGGACCCCCGGGGGGCCGGCTTCTCCGGCCGCCGCTACCCCATTAGTCAGCCCCCCTCCCTCTCCCCGGGAACGCGCCACTCCACGTGAGCGGGGGAGGAGCCTCACCGCAGGTGCCAGAAGAGGAAGTGGCCGATCTTGCGGTTGGCCAGGGCCCGGTCCAGCAGGAACTTGGTCAGCTCACAGTCCAGGTAGGACTCGTACTTGAGGACCTGGACCAGCTGCAGCAGGTACTGAAAGAGCTCGGCATCCCTGCGGGGAGGGGACGGACAAGGCTGTGGCCCGCCAAAGGCCCCAGGGGGAGGGAGGGAGCCTAGGGCCACCTGGCGAGCAGGAGGAACTCCGGGCCAGGCACCCCGAGAACCTCGGTCTCCTTATCTGCAGATACCCTCAGTGCCCGCCTGCCAGGGCCGTGGCGCCCATTCATGGGGACGAGGTGGGGGGGGAGGCCCCTCCTCTCCCAGCGGCTGCCCCACTCACGTCAGTTTTCTCAAGGACTGGATGGCAAACGAGCCCACGTGGCGGTCGGGGAAGCTGAAGTCCAGCAGCTCCAGGGCACTCAGCACCGGGAGCTCGGGCCAGGAGCGGAGCAGGAAGAGCATCTGGGGAGAGGGGGAGATAGGGGTGGTCAGTGTGGGCAGCGACCTGTGGGCCCCCAGCCTATGCCCACCTGGATCTGGGCAATGCCACCTGTGTGACTTTCAGCTTATGCCCACCTGGACGATGCCAGCCTGTGTGACCCTCAGTCCATGCCCACCTGGGTCTGGGCAGCACCATCCCTTGCCCCTCAGCCTCAGGCCATGCCCACCTGGGCCACATCCTCATGCTTGTTCCACTTGGTGACCAGCAGGAGCCTGGCCAGGGCCTCAGGGAACTGCTCCTGGATCTCGTGGCGCATCTTCCACACCAGGTCCTTCTCATGCTCGTACAGCTCGCCGGCCACCTTGCGCTCCAGGATCTCCCGCAGCTGCTGCTGCTGCAGGACGAGGAAGGGGGCGCTCAGCCCGCCAGGCCCAGGGGCAGATAGGCTGGGGGCTGCTCCACCCCCAGCCCTCCTGCTGAGCCTAGGAGGGGAAAGCACTTACCTCGTCCTCAGTGAAGCGTCCGTGCTCCCCGTTTTTCCCCAGCTCCAAGATCTACAACAAAGCCCACCCCCACGAGTCTCAGCGACGCCTCCCAGCTAGGAGGAGTCTGGGAAGGCGCTGGTACCAGATTCTGTGGCCGTCCCCAGAGGGACAGAGCTGCCCGACTGGCCCGGGGCCCTAAGCAAGGCCGCCCCACTGACCTTCTCCATCGTGGGGTAGTACACGGGGTGCGGAGCGACTTCAGGGATGCAGATCACAAGTGCGGCGGCGCTCTCAGTGTTGGGGTTGCTCCACACGGTGCCCATGGGGTTCAGCAGCTCCCCTTTCTCATCTGGGAAGGGAACCAGCATGACAGGAGGCTTGGGAAAAGGAGGCTGGGCCGCCCCTGCACCCCCCCCCCCCGGGCAAGTGCTCCAGAGAGGCCGTACCTGGGACAGAGGACCACATGTACAGGCAGCACTCGCCCGTCTTCAGCTGGTCCTTGTAGTCAAACAGCATGAGGTTGGCCCAGGCAATAGGGCAGTCCTGGAGGAGACAGAGGGCAAGTGAGGGACGGTCGGCCTCCCAATGGGAGCTTCCCTCGGCGTCAGGACGGGATCCCCGCACAGCCCGAATGTCCGTTCTGACCAGGGCTCAGGGGCCAGGGTTCCAAGGCCTGGGCATGGAGAGGCTTTCCTGGGCCTCCAGCCTATTCCCCTCTAAGGCCTGATGCTAGCAGGCCCCCACAGAGTGCCCAGGGGCCCAGGGCAGGTGGTCGGGGCTCTCTGACCTACTCTAGCCCCCCAGCTGGTGTTGGGCTTTCTGAAGCAGCCGACCACCCCCTCTCCCTCTGTCTAGAGGCCTGGAGCCACAGAGAAGCCCCTCTGGAGCGTCACTTCCAAGCCTTCTTGCTTCTCTCCCCCATCCCCCAGAGTACAAGACAGACCAGGCCATACTCTGCCCGGGAGGCTGGGACTTGGGATGAAGCCCGGAGGAGCGAGTCAGCACCTTGGGAGTCACGCCCCTAGGCTGAGCCGCGCCACGCAGTGCCCACGTAGGGGTTTCCCCTTGGTTCTCAGCAGTTGCAGCTACTGGCAAGGACTCCCCTGTGGCCAAGGAGGCCCTGCAGGGCTGGCAGAGCCGGGTGTCAGAGCCCTCAGAGGAGGCCAGGCCGGCTGCCCGGGGAGCCCCCCACCCCCAGGGGCCGCGCTCTCTACGAACCGCCTTCTTGGACTTCTTCTTGGTGGAGCGCGCCTTCTTGGCCTTCTCGATGACGGCGTAGAGCGCGAAGCAGAGCCGCGCCATGCGGGGCAGGTCGCAGATGTTGATGTCGAACTCGAGGCGCTGCTTCCACACGGGCTCCGAGCACACGGTCACCTCGGAGCTGGACACCGTCTTGCACAGCATTTCGTTGCCGTGGAAGAGGCCGGCCAGGACCACGAGCTAGCATGGGGGAAGCAGGGACCAGTGGGAGGTGGTCTGGGCTCGCTCTGCTTCCAACCCAGGGCAGGGGCACAGGGAGCCAGGAGGACCAGAGGCCTGGTAGGCCTTCGGAGCCAGCTCTGCCCAGAAAAAGCTCAGGAGGCCACGGCACCGAGGGCCAGACCCCCAGGCTGCTGGAGGCCGCTCCTGCCAGCCTGGGAACGGCGGGCAGCTGGCCATGGCCCACTGCGGCCCCCCAGGGTCACCTCCCAGGGCCGGCCCCAAGCTGGAGCCCCTGGCACTGGAACCACGTCCGATTCCCAGAAGCCGGCGTGCCTGGGACTTCTAAGAAGCCGACAGTCAGATGGGTTAGTGGGCCTCCGCCCCCTTCCTGTTTTGAACCATCTCCCAAACCACCCCTGCAAGGGATGCTGGGTAATGTGGTCAGGTGGTTTCATGTGAGGCCCGCCCTCCAGCCCCCTCGCGGCCCCTCACCTTCATCCTCTCGTCAGCGTTCACCTTGCTGCCCTGAATCAGCTCGATGCAGAAGGGCTGCTCCAGAGCCCACAGGGACACGGAGGAAGGCTACAGGGAGACACGGGCCAGCCTGGTTCCTGCTTGGCCACCCCTGGGGTGCCCAGAGCCCATGGCGCAGCCCCCAGGCCCCCCCTCATCCCATCTGGCCCTTCCCAGAGCCTTCTCCTTCCCAGCCACCCTCAGTGCACAGGGGGCTGTCTGCAAGCCCCAGAGCGGTCCCTCTCACCCTGCACCCCCAGCCAGGCCCCTGATGACTGGCCAGGGGAAGCAGACCAGTCAGGGGGTCCTGGGGAACCTCTGTGGGGGTGGGCAGCAGGCTCACCTTCTTCATAGGAATTGGGGGCGGCTTGGCGCGGAGCTTGGGGGCCTGTGCAGGGGGGTTGCTCTGCTCATCCCGCATGGCGAGGATGGAGGAGGAGTGGACCATGGTGAGGTGAGGGGTCAGCCCGTTGTGGAGGCAGTTGCAGATATACTGGAAGGAGGAGGAGGAGGAGGAATGGCTGAAGAAGAGTCTTGGGGGGCAGGTCAGCAGGGAACCACATGAAGGGCCACAGTCTCATGGCACAGTGCGTGACAGCCCCGCCAGGCTCTCCTGCGCACATGTAGAAGCCCCCCACCCTCAGCGCAGCCTCCCGCTTTTGCAGCAGGTGCGAGGATCCTTGGGGGCGCCTCCCCTGTGCCTGAGAGAGGGCTCTAGCTGTGGCCTGGGGGGTCCCTGCATCAGGGGAGCCCCCCGGACTCACCTGGAACTGGTAGAGGGGGTAGCTCCCGTACAGGTACTCGTACTTCCCGTTCACCTTCAGCGTGTAGTCCTCGGGCCGCTCCATGGCTGACTGCCGAAACACGTTGGCCCTCTTCTTGAGGGCGCAGGCCATCAGGGCCAGGGGAAAGTCGTTGGGGGACACCTGGAAGGTGAAGCTTTCCTGGGAGAGGAGGGGGGAGTCAGCGCCCGCCAACACGGAGGAGCCGCCACAGCAGGCCTCAGGCTGCACCCCCGGCTCTGACCCAGCCAGCCCCCTTACCTTGCTGCCCTCAAACTTGACATTGACAAAGAGGGTCCTGCTGGGGACGCGCAGCGTCCCGGCCCCCAAGCCCCGGGCCGAGGGCTCCAGCTGTAAGGGGAAGTTGTAATGCATCCAGGCCTCCCAGCCCAGCTGCTGCCGGTGGGCCGCCGCCTCTTCGCAGAACTGGCGCATCTTGGTGCGGAAGTCATTGACTTCGGGGTCCCCCAGAGAGTCAAACTCGTGCAGACCTGGGGACGAGTCAGGCTGCTGGGACGCAGCCCTCCCGGCGCGGACCGGTCCCCCCACCCTGGCTCGGTGGCGGCCCGGCCAGCGGGCTCACCTTTGCCGATGAGGAGGCTGATCTGCGAGTTGATGAGCTTCTTCACGCGGTCGCCCTGGCGGGCCACGAGCCGCAGCACGGGCAGGAAGGGCTGGATGTCGCAGAGCCGCCGCTGCTCATCCTCCAGCTCCTGCTGCTCGGCCGTCTGGTTGATGCAGGTGAAGACGTAGGCCTCGGGGTCGCTGAGCATGTGGAACAGGGGCTCAAACTGGGCATGGTGCCAGAGAACCTGGGGAGAGGTCAGGGCTCAGCAGCCAGCGCAGGACCCTCCGTGAAGGGCACGAGGGCCGCCCCCTAGTACTGATGTCCTTCGTCCCCGGGGTATTGTGATGCAGCATCCCTGGAAGCGGGTGCTGGTTGTATCCCTTTTTACAGGGGAGGAAACTGGCTAAGAAAAATCCAAGTGGCCTGCCCAAGATGGCACGGCTAACAAGCAGAGCGCTGTGCTAGTGCACGGAGCGGGGACCGTGGAGATTTAAACCCCACCTCAGGAGATTACCAACTATGTGACCCCAGGCAAGTACCTCAGTTTCCTCATCTGTAAAATCAGCTGGGCAAGGAAATGGGAAACCACCCCAAATGGGCTCATGAAGAATGAGACAGACCTGAAAACTATTGAATGACAGCAGAAGATTGCATGAAAACGCTCGTTTGGAAGTGTCACGATTCGGAATAAAATACTGACATTTAAATAAAAAACCCCGACCCAAATCAAACACAGTGACCTCCCTTGGCCATGGTTCTCCAAGGGGCATCCCTCAGAGGTCGGAGGTCAGTCAGGGTTCCATCAGCGCTCCTTCCTGGTGACGAGAGGCGCAGTGCAGAGGTCCTGCCTCTTACCCTGCCGGCTGGGGACCCCCTCCCAGGCAGCTCTTTGGGGAGCATTCTGAGTTGCAGAGGAGGGCCAGTCTGTGCTTGTTAGAGGGGGCTCTTTGCCAGTGGCCCCTTCCTGGCCTTGATCACCCTGTGGGGCTCCCACAAAGCCCAGCTCCATGCTCCAATGTCTGACATGGAGGATTCTCTTTTGTGGAGGGAGCCGGCCTTCTGAGCATGTCACCCAAAGGGGCCTCAATCTCCCCGTTCATTCTGATGAATGAAGTCTGTGGGATCTGGTGACGTCTTTTGGTCACCTCACCTTATGAAACCTCAGTTTTCCCATCTACAAAATTGGAATACGAGTACTTGTGCTCCCTACCTCACAGGGTGGTTGGGAGGAAAGCTCCTGGCAAATCTTTTGCTATTTCCCTCCCCCCTTTAAAAGGGCTCCTCAGAACCCTCCCCCCGAAGGATCCTCTCATGACTTCACCCTAAAACATTGAGAGGATATTCGCTCTTTTTTTGAAAATAGAAGTTTGCTTTGTTGGTTCCTTTTGTTTTTGTCACCTGGGTTTCCCCTGATAATCAAGAGACTTTTTTAAGAGGGAGAGGGGAAAAACCCCCTCACCGTCAGTGGTTCCACTAAACAAGCTGACATCACATGTGATGTCCCCCAGTCGTGCTGACCCCTCACTGTCTTCCTGACCAGAGACCAGCATGCACTGGGGGAGAGCAGCTTCGTCATGGGTCACCGCTCCCCCTCCTAGCCTTCCTAAGGATGGAAGAAAGCCCAGAGGGTCACTGCAGAAGGAATCCCAAGGGGAAAGGAAAACCCATCTCCTGGACCAAGCCTCCTGAGCCCGTGGTGAGATAGAAAATGTGCTGGGGATTCGAGCGCCGGGCTCCAGGCTCAGCAGGAGGGAGCCCGATACCTGTTTGATGGCTTTGAGGTTGGCATATCGAGAGACTGAGAAGTTCAGGTAGACCCCTGTGGGCAACAAGAAGTCTACCACCACGTTCTGGTTTTCTTCCTTGGACCAGAATTCCATAGGACAGTCGACTCCAGGGGGCATCCTGCTTTACTTCTCCACTACCAGCTGCCCTGTAGGAGAAGCACTTCAGTTAGCATTCCAGGGGTCCGGGCTGGAGGTCAGCTGGGAGAAAGCCCAGGAGCCTCTGGGGAGCCGTAGGACAGTTAAAAGAACTCCAGGGCCCTCTCCTGGACTCCCCTGATGCCCCATCTGCCAGGGCATCTGGCACATGGGGCACTGGTGGGAAGCCCCAGATGGCGTCTTGGCAGCGCCAACAATGTCCCCCTCACCAGCCCCTCCCCACCAGACTACCCGGGCCCTGAAGCCGTCCTAGGAGGCCCCCCAGAGGGAAGGCCACCCTCCACAGGTGTGATGGCGCAGCTAACAAAACGCCGAACACAAAGGAGCTCTCACCAACATCCCTGACCCCATCAAGTGTGTTTAACATCAGAAACGGATAGTGGAAGGCTCAGCATTCAACACAGAGCTTTGCACATGATAAACTGGTGACAAATGCCTAATCACTTGCCTGTTCGTTCATTCGCAGCCGAGTGCTCCCACTATTTCACTCATTCATTCATTCATTCACTCACTCATTCATCTGCCAAGTGTTCCTCCTACTCCAAGCTGGTATAAACAGCAATCTCCTGAACTGCACCCAGCAGGAATTATAGATGGGCTCCTCTGTCAGGGCAGGAAATCATTTAACTTAAAATTCATTTGATTAAGAAAAAATCTCCATTCCTAAAAAACCAAACAGAAACTCCACCACCCAAAAACCACCTTTTTAAGAAGCTGAAAGGGGAGGGTCCACTCCAAGGGAAACACGCTCTGTCCATGCTCAGCATGGCAGCAGGCAGGAGACGAGGTGCAGTAAGCTCAGCCCCAGGAAGGTCGGGGAGCCAGAGTGGCCCCAAGCCCAGGCCTGACCTGGCCTTTCCCACCAAGGCGCCGGTCCCCAGCTCGTCGGGCTCGTCCACACAAGCACAGGCCTTGGGTGACAGTGCCTCCGGTTCCCTGCTCCAGGGAATCACCGCAGTGCAAAGGCCGGCCCTGTGAGCTGGGAGCATATGCCATGGGGCCTGTCAGGGTGGGGGTAGCCCCTGCATCTCCTTGTGTCCTTGATGGAAGCAGTCCCGGGCTCCCCTGGCAAGGAGCCTTAACCCATCCCATTTTAAGAGGCCAGTGGTAGTGGGCAGGCCACAAACAGATGGGAGCCAAGAGGTGGCAGAAAGGCCCCCGGGCCCAGCCAGTGAGAAGAGGACCCATTCCCTCTAGCCAAGAAATATCAGTGCTTCCTCAGCGACTTTAATGTTTCAGTACGATACCAAGGGGCCACATCAGTTGGGGAATGGCTGATTAAGTCACAGTATATGAAGATAACGCAATATGTTTGTGCTCGAAAAAATGATTAACAAGCTGATTTTAGAAAGGCCTGGAAGGATTTACATGAACTGATGCTGAACGAAACAAGCAGAACCAGGAGTACATTGTACACAGTAACATTAAGATTGGGTGGTGATCAATTGTGCAGGCTTGCTTCTCAGGATCCAAAGCAATCCCAATAGACCTTGGACTGAAAATGCCATCTGCATCCAGAGAAAGAACTAAGGAGACCGAATGTAAACCAGCACATGCTCTGTTCATTTTTGTCTTTTTTTTCTCTCGGTTTTTCCCTTTAGTTCTGATTTTCTCTCCCAACAAGACTTGTTTGAAAATGTGTAAAAAAAAAAATGAATGCACATGTGTCACCGAAAAAAATATATAACTGGAAAATATTTAACAAAAATCGACAAAAACACAATAGAACATTAAAAAACAAACACCCAATACCCACTTTATAGAATGCAAACCTGTGATTTCCTTAGTGTTGAAAGCACCCCAAAGCTCCCCTTCTACCAAAGCAAATCACTTGGTCAACTAGCATCTGTCAGGCATCCATGATTGTCCTGCAACTTCAGAGTCTTGGGGTCTTGTGGGCAGTATGTGTCTGAGACTAGACTTGAACCCAGAGCTTCCAAATAGAGAGTCAGAATCTACCACGTCCCTTTCTTAGAATCAGATAAAGTAATCACACTCATAGGAAAAAGTCAGATTGGCTAAAGGTGGGGGAATGGTTCATTAGCCCCCTGTCTCCTGGCTCTGACCTGCCATTGTGGGGCAGAAGTCACAGGGGCTGTGGGGATAGGGACATTCTGTATTCCTCAAAGCCTTGGCCACCAGCCAGCCAGTGAGGCCTCTGCTCCTTGTGTCCGTGGCAATGCCTCGGAGAACCCAGTGGCACCCCAAGCTCCAAGGAGAGCTTTTGTGGGGGCACCTCTGAAAAATCCCCAAAGCTAATCATTCCTGGTTTCTGCTACATATAGTTCTTCTCTCCTCTGCTTATTGAAGTTTTTGTGGTTTGAGTAGATGAAGTTTACAATAAAAAAGAGAAATTTTAAAAATCAAATAAAATCACCTAAGGTACCACCTTCCACCCCTAAAATTGAAGAAAAGGGTAAATAAGAATTATCAAACAAGATATTGGTGGGTCTGGGGAAGCAGCATCCATTCTGTGACATCACTGGGGGGCCTGACAACGGTTCTGAGCTCTCAGAAGCCCCCAGATCTTTTTGAAGCAGGCCCCTTGACCTCTTCCAGGAGCCCCCCTCTTGCACCTCCAAAGGCCTCCTGCATACCAGGCCTGGACCCCAGAGACGTCTCTAACACCACCGCTCCAAAATGCATCTCCCTCATTGGGCCCCAAATCCCACCCTCTCCTGACCTTGCTGTCTGTCAAGGGCCCCCATTCCCTTCCCCGACGGCCAAGTAATTCTCCCTCTTCACTGATTCCTCACTGCCCGTATCAGCGCCAACCTCAGTGTTCTCCCTCCATTGTCCCACAACTTGCTGGCTCCTCAGTTCAGGCCCTGGTCATCTCTGGCCAAGAGTGTTAGGAGAATCTCCTCGTTCTGGCCTTCAGATTCATCCCCCACCCTTGTCCATGCTGCACAGAGCTGCTGCAGTGATTCTCCCTATGTCCTGATCGAGCCACATCACTGCCCTGCTCAGTCAGTGCCCCGGCACCCTCCCTCCTTGGCGGCTTTCAGAACATCATTCCCTTTCCCGCCTTCTGTGGTCACCATAAACAGGTATTCTCTCTGCGGGCCTTGGCACACAATCACTTTTGTAAGAAAACACATGGAGACACGGGAAAGTTGTATTTACTCCTGTTCATGTTTATCTTTTCTCTGCCAGTTCCCTCTCCAATAACAGAGGCACAGTCCCCTGCCTCCCCATGTGCCAGGGAGATCCCCATTCAGGTCTCATATTAATGGCACTGAAGCTGGAGAGAAAACGAGACCAACTGGTTTAACCTCTTTATTTTACATCTGAGAAAACTGAGACCCAGGGAGGTTAAGCAATAAAGTCATCCATCTCTTCTGTGAACACACAGGATCTGGAATTAAGGTATAAGTCAAACCATAAAATGCAATGATTTGCATTTCAATTTCAAAAGAAACTAGAAAATATAAATGTTAAATAAAATGGACTTTTGCAGATTTTCCTTCTCTTTTTCTCTTAAAAAATTAAAATGCAAATAATTTGGACTTGCTGGTTTAACTTGGGCTTTTAATCCATATTCTGCTCATCTGTATCTGTTTAGAGGATGAAGTTTGCAATAAAAAAAGTTATTCAGGGGGAAGAAGAAAAAAAGAATTGGCTTCTGGCTCTCTGGGAGTCCAGATTTGGTCACTTCTTCACTAGGATGGCAAGGAGTGTCCACAACTGGACAAAGCTATCCTGAGCTGTTAGCGGCTGCCCCAGAATCACATGTGCCGAGGCTCCCATGGCTGCTCTGCCCTCGCCTGCATATGGAGGATGCCCAATTGAGGAGCAGACCCACTCCTGCCCACTCTAGGGCCTCAAGGGCACAAGCCACACGTTAGGGCATCACTCTGCATCCCAGCCTTGTTAAACAGACCACAAACAATGCATGGGGCAGCTCCCCAGCGTCCCTCCCTTAGCTGCCAGAACATTTGGGCCCAGAGAACCACCTTGGTTGGGGAATGAAGGGGGGGGAGAGTGATGATTCCCAGGGCTCCAGGATCCCAGTGAGTGAGCTGGGAAGGCTGTGGACCAAGCCCCAGCCCCTGGGCCTCGGCAGTTCAGCTCTTGTACCAGTGGTGTGGATGAATGGCATGCTTATCCAAGTATAAGACTGGGTGGGACAGCTCGTGTGATATAAGAGGGTCCAAAAAGATTTCAACAGCAGAAAGACCCTGTCTGAGAACTCTTGGGTTCCAAAAAACAATTTTCTAAGTTTAGGTTTAGAGAAACGTGGCCAGATAGCTGACGGCTTCATGGACTGGCCACTGAATCTGAGACAGCCCCCCAAAGCAGGAGAGGTGAGGTCTAGAATAAGGGGGTGAGGGCCCGCTGTCCTCACCCCGACAAAGAGCATGTTTGCTGTGTCAGGTCCAGTTCTGGGCCAGACATTTTGGGGAAGAACGCTGATAAAGTATAGTCACAAGGGTGCTAAGAGGCCTGGAGAGCACTCCACATGAGGATTCAAGGAATTGGGGATGATTCTTGGCTGGGAGAAGAGGTGGCTTGGGATCAGCAGGACATGGAGCTGTACCTCTGTAGGAGAGGGCATGGGCTCAACCTGTTTGAGCCCACTGGGCCACGCTAGGAATCTGTGAAAGTCACAGTCTGCTACTCGATTTCCTAACAGATGGAACTGCCCCAACTCAAATGACTCTTCCTCTCTAGAAGTCTTCCCCTTAAGCCTGGATGCTTACATGTCTGCAAAGGCTCCTGACAGAGCTGAGGGACTTGGGGTGCACAAAGACACAAAGGCAGCATGGGAAATTTGGATGGCTCAATTACACGTTTGTTACAAGGGTTTGGTTTCTCTCTCTTTTTTTCCCCCCAATGGTGGTGGTGGCGGGAAGGAGAGAATATCGATTTTTGGCAATCAGAAATAATGAAATTTAATAAACAAAAAGCCTGTTCAGGGAGGGGTTGGACTGCTGGACTCTGGGATTTTGTGGTCCCTAATTGTAGGCCATTAGGACGACCTAAACAGAAAATCACTGCCTGGCAACAATTCTACAAGGTGGCTAACATGGATATTCCATTCAGCCCGCATTTACTAATCACCACTGATATTCCTTCTAGCTCCATGTATATAACCGCATGAGCAAGCATTTATTGAGCACCAACTATGGACCAAGCCCTGGGGATACAAAGACAAAGAGATGGATGAGGAAACTGGGGCACGGGGAAGCCACTCATCAGCCCTCACTTTGGAAGAATGCAACAGCTCATTTGGCCTCCAGGATTTAAGCCTCTTCCTTCTGCATCTTACTGACCACATCACTCCAACGGCCCTCTTTAACATCCAGGAACTTCTCAAAGGGGGAGGATGGCTTCTCACACTCTTTCTTTGTTCCTCTGGAACATCTGCCTTTGGCCGTTTTGATTGAGGCTGTCCTTTGCTCCGTCCTGTGTCTCTTGTTCTTGACTTTGCCGACTTCCCCCTGGACATCAGTTGACTGAAGTCATTCTAGGTTTCTCTGTAGACATCTCGTTTGTCATTTCTTTCACAGCGCAGTACACTACCTTCATGGCCCACAATCGGCTAGCCGTCCCCCAGTCCAAGGTTGTTTCCAATTCTCTGCAAACACAAGGGCAGTGAGTATCCTGGTGTATGTGAGGACTTTCTTCTTGTCAATAGTATCAGCAGCTTTTTCAGGAGAGGAGATGGCAGTCTGATCTAGCATGGCGAGTCTGGCTTCGACTCTGAGCTGATAACGATTTTTTAAATTAAGGCTTTTTATTTTTCAAAACATATGCAGTGTTTTCCACATTCACCCTTGCAAAACCTTGTGTTTCAAGTTCTGCTCCCTCCCTTCCCTTAGAAGGCAAATAATCCAATATATGTTAAACATATGTTCTATATATATTTCCACATTTATCATGCTGCACAAGAAAAATCAGATCAAAAAAGAAAAGATGAGAAAAAAAGCAAGCAAATGATAAAAAAGTGAAAATACTCTGTTGTGACAACTTTCTGGGTGCAGATGGCTGTCTCCATCACAAGACCACTGAAACTGGCCCAAAGCTGATAACGATTCTTAAGAAATGGTGAGGTTCAGAGGATGAGCATTTCCTGAAGCACAGACTGACACTCTTTGGGGAGCAGCAGCAAAGTTTGGACAGCCCAGCTCACAGGACAGGCGAGTCCACTCCTGACTGGTTTTCCCCCAAACAGGAAAGAGATTATTAAGGCATAACATCATGGAATGAATGCTAGCCTGGGAAGTCAAGAGAGCTCATCCATCAAGTGCAAAACTTGGACTGAAGGATTCTGGAGGCCCCATCAGCCCTAACATTCTATTTCAATCTGGTCACTTGTCAATTCTGGGCTATGTCATCTGTTTCTGGATGGCCATTTACCTGCTACAAACCCCATATATGGGAGGGCTGAGTTTGAGAGAGAGAAAGGAGGAAAAATCAAGAAGCAATACTAATATTAAAAGGACTTTTTGATACCAAATACACTCTCCCTTCTATCTCAAGTTCTAACTGACATTGATCTTTGTTTTTGAAACGGACCACTGACATCATAGGGTAAGGTCTTGCCTTGTGTGTGAATGGGATTTAAGTGAGGCAGTTTTGAGAAGTCACCGGCTTCACTCTTTTGCAGACATGGAAGCCCGTTGAGAGGACCCAAGTCAGGACGACTGGGGATGGCCTGGGTGGTAGTGAATGATCCTGCCAGCCCTGGGCGCCCGCCCCACAGCACCTGCTCCAGCAGTCTGTAAGGTCCTTGGAGCAAACTGTCCTCCTCCACCTGTCCCACTGGGGACATCTTCATGTGCTTTGCCTCCCCAAGGGCTAAGGTGGCCCTTACACGTGCTTCAGAGCTATGGAACGTTCCTCCTTGTATCAGGACCAGGGTCGTGACAGGCCTCTGATACTCCTAGGCCTTGTGCCCTGGAGCCTTTAGTTCTCCAGGCCCCCCCCCTGTCCTAGCTCCTTGGGGGTGATCACCTCACAGACTGGACACTGGCTTATGGGCCTCAGGTGACCGCACAAGGGTTCTTGGCCTTCCCTTCACCCCCTAGTCCTGAGGGCTTCCCCTGCAGGACTCTCCCTCCTCAAGCACTTGAGCTGCTGGTTTTCAGAGCCCTGCTCTTACTCTCCAGCTCTGCCGTGCTCCATTGGGCTCCCTCCCGGTACATGCTGGTCACAGACTGGTACCACTGACATGAAGGTGCATCTTCATAAAGGCGCTTTGCAAGCCTCCAAACACAACAGAAACGTGGAGTTGTTACTGAGCCCGAATGAGGAACGAATACTTATCCCCATTTAATAATTTCCTCTTGTTACAACACAATTCCTTGCACCTAAGAGTGCAGAGAATGGAGGGTTGGACTGACATAGAGGCAGGAAGATCCTGCCTTAGAAACAGGTCACTTAACCCACTGGCCTCAGTTCCCTCATCTATAAAATGGGGATAAGAGCAGATATATACCATCCAGGGTTGTTGTGTAAAGGTTAAGTGCTTCACAACCCTTAAAGAGGTATATGAATGTGTCCTACTATTATTAGACCGTGAATATATCCTTAAGACTCCTTTTTCTGGGAAAGAGAATCAGTTACAGGTCATTAGCACAAGGATGAAATGGCTGTCTCTCTTAGACCAAAAACCTAACTGACTCTTCACGTTTAGTTTGGGTCCAATGTCTCAGCTCTTATGTGATTTTTTTGGTCATCCAATGCATTAATCATTGTCCCCCAGCCCCCCCCCCCATCCCTATCCTGGTCATCAGCAAATCTGCCAAGTCACCGGTTTAAAAAAAAAAAAAAAAAAAGCAGGGTCAAGTCATCCCGGAATCATCTGCCCTTCCAGAGTCCTGCTTTACCCCATCCCCGCCCCCCAAAAAGGCCCTGCAGGGCCTGAGAGCCGCAAGAATCCCTCTCCCCCACTTTTATGCGGGGGTCTCCCGGTGGTACCCCTGCTCCCCCACCAGCAGATCCACATGACCCGGCCCCCATCCCTGGGGGACATGTAAGCAATGCCCTGAAGAATCAGGCCCTGGCAGAGCACCAGCATGCAGCGCCCGCCAGGATCCATCAGGACCAGGCTCCGGACCTGGAGAGGTGGGGCCCCAGGAAAGGCTCCAGCGCTTTCCCATCAGCCCCCCACTCCGGCTAGGGGTCAGCCCAGGGCCCCTCACCCGCAGCGCTGATATTCTGACCACAAGCAGCTGCACCAGAGGCAGGATCGAAGCAGCCCCAGTCACATGGGCTGTGGAATCATCTCCTAAAGGAACAAATGAGTCACTGGACGCTGAAGAGGAGAGAGGAAGCAGAGAGCATCCCGACCCACGCGGGGAGGGCTCGGGGCCGGACGGAGGCCGCTTTTTCCCAGCTTTCCTTCGTTTCTGTGCAAAGTGTTCTGTAGGTTGTGGTGTTTCGCCGGGGCGCGGGTGGGGGAGGGGCAAGCAGGAGGGGGCGGGGTGGAGAGAGCGGGCCTGGAATCACCAAACACCCGGGTTCGAGTCTTACCCCGGAAACGCACTACGGCTCTGGGCGAGGCTCTAACTCCGGGAGCTGCAAGGCGGAAAGCTGCCGACCCCAATGGCCTGGGAACGCCCCCCCCCCAAAGCGCAGGCCCGGCCCCCCATTCACAAGTCCTCGTTATTTCTACGAACGCCTTTCCTGGGTAACACACCCGCTTCTGGACCTCGCTCCGCCCAGCGGGCCCCCCTCCCCCCCCACCGAAGACCTGGAAAAGGACCCGACGGCAGCAAGTGCGTGGAGGGGGGGGAGGGGAGAGGAAAGGGAGGGAGGGGGGAAGGGGGGAACGCGCGCTCTCACCGAGCAACTGCCCTGATTCACCGCACTGCTCTTCTCAACCACGTTGTCCCAGACACAGCGCGGAGCGGGCGCCCAGACAACGGCAGCCGAGTTCGAATCCTGCTTCAGACGCGGTGCTGTGTGACCCCCGGGGATTCACCTCTGTCAGCCTTCAGTCTCCCCTTCTCTCAGGAGGGTTGTAAGGAGATTTTGATAAAGTACTTTGCAAACTTTATGTTTATGTTACGAAAACAGCTGCTGCTGGTGCTCCTGCTACTACTACCACCACTACTACTACCACTGCCACCACTACCACCAGCACTACCACCACTACTACTACTACTACTACTACTACTACTACCACCACCACCACCACCACTACTACTACCTACTACTACTACTACTACTACCTACTACTACTACTACTATTTATTACTATACTACTACTACTACACTATTACTCCCCCCCACCCCTGCCGCACTCTATTTTCCTGCTTCTGTCACTTCCCTCTGCATCCGCTCAGGGGCTTTCTCACCCTTGACATTTCTCGGGAGGCAGCAATGCTCTGTTCCATCAGCGGGCCACAACTAATTTAGCCGATCCTGGAGACCCTGGGACAGTTTGGCTTCCCCCCTTTATTCTCACAGGGAGCCTGCTCTGACTATTTGGGGACTTTGCGTGTAGGACTTTTCCTTCTATTTTTGACCACATGGGCTACATGCTTGTGCTTGCATAGGGGAGCTGGGTGGTGCAGTAGATCAGAGCTGGGCCTGGAGTCAGGAATTCTCTCCTTCCAGAGTTCCATTGCAGCCTCGGACACTTACTGGCTGTGAGACCCTGAGCAGGTCACTCCCCTCCCCCACCCCCGCCTGCCTCAGTTTCCTTCTCTAAAATGAGCTGGAGAAGGAAATGGCAGCCACTGCAGGATCTCTGCCAAGACAATGTGGGGTCCTGAAGAGTCAGGACTTAAAGAATGACCACATGGCAGTAACAAAAGCTGCCCAGACAGTGGCTCCCTCAGGTTCCTCGCTGCTGGTCTTTGTTAATTTTCTAGGGGGAATGGAACCTCTGAGTCATTCTGCTCTGCCTATCTCTGATTATCAGGGATCCTCAGCACTCTTTCCTCCCCTCGGGTTGTCAGTAGTTTGCAGTCCTTCTGAGAACTCTCTGGGCACAAAGCGTGGCCGTGTCTCCCTGAGGAGGATGGAGAGCTGCACCTCGGGGCACCGTGGGCCAATCACCTCCACAGATGCAGGCTCATCACCACCATTTATGTTTCTGATCCACTGGAAACACCAACGTTTCTCTTTATCCACAATCCCAAACCCCTCCTTTTAGAGATGAGGAAACAGGAAGCTGAATGACTTGTCCAAGAGCACCCAGGCAAGCCATCTCAGGGATAAGATTTGTGCCCAGGCCCTCCAGAGCCAGGGTAGAACCAGGAATATCAGAGCATTGTAGTCCTGGAGCTAGGTCACTGAGTCCAACATCCCATTTTACAGATGAGGAAACCAAGGTCCAAGGAGGTAAAAGATCACAAAGATAAGGGATGTAAGAGAGAGGATTCCTCCGTTAGAAAAGCTCTCAGACACAACCCCACATCTTCAAGGCCAATTTCAGTGGAGAGCAGAAAAGAGTATTTCCCCTTCTCCAAGAAGACAAAAGCCGGAAACAATCAGCACGCAGAGTGACCCTGTGGCTCTGCTCCTGAAAGGACGACATCACCCCAGCAGACCTGGCCAGAGATGAAATCCCAGGAGGAGAAGGCTGGTTCAGCCCCACTGGCCTTCCAACCAATGGTCAGCCTCTCGGAGGCTGGGCTGCCCAACATCATGGCCCACTGTAACAGAGTGGCATCGAGTGCACACAGAGGAGAGACGGGACTCTCCCAGTGGGATGCAGTCGGGAGCTGGCTCTGTTTGAGGGGCTGGCCGGGGAGAAGGAGGAAGGATGCTAAGAGCACGTCTCCAGAACCACGGAGTCCAGCGCTGACCGTCCGAGGTCAGGGCAAGAGCAAAGGGTGCCAGAGGATGGTTACTAAACACACAAGGCGCAAATCTGGACTGGTGAGCAGAAGGGGAGAGGATGCTGTTTTAAAATTCAAACAAAACAGCAAGATGCAACCACTAAAGGAACCAAGATAATCAAAAAATGAGGAAAATGGGAGCTTAGGAAGGACTTTTTAAAACCCTCCTGTGGGTTCTCAGCAGAGATGAGTCAACTACCTTCCAACCGACCCACGGCACTGGAAAAAAACATCCATGTGAACCAGCCCCTGCCCTGTCCAACCCCTGCCTCCCACCCCAGGGTTCAATGCTTCCCTATGGCCACTGAGCCAACTGCAGGAGCATGAGGCCGGAAGCCTCTCCTCCCTCCCCAGCCCGGACCACAAAGCCCTCTGCTTTACAGGGCAGGGCAGCCCAGCCTGGGGAAGGCCTCTGCAGGGACCAGCCGAGGGCAGGATCCCAGGCCCGCCACCTGAGGAGGGCCGAGACCTGCAAACTCCCCAGAGCTACGGAAACAAAGGCGAAGTCCACAGGGAAGAGCCCTGCTGGTGGAGCAAGAAGCTCCCCCTCCTCATTCAGAAACTAGGTGCAGCCGCCCAGATCGAGAGCTAGAAGGTGCTCCAAGACTCAACCATCCCCTTAGTCTTTTCCTCATCTCCTCCCTTTCTTTTCTCTTCCCCCCTCTCTCTGTCCATCTAGATAGACATAGCATATGTGTGTATGTGTGTGTGTGTGAGAGACAGAGACAGAGTGACAGAGACAGACAGACACAGAGAGATCCAGAGACAGAAAGAGACAGAGAGAGGGACAGAAAGAGACAGAGATGGAGAGACAGGCAGACAGAGACACAGAGAGAGACAGACAGAGACAGAGAGACAGAGACAGAGAAAGAGAGAGACAGACACAGAGACAGAGACAGAGAAAAAGAGGGAGGAGACAGAAGAAGATGACAGAGACAGAGAGAGATAGAAAGAGACAGAGACAGACAGGCGAAGAAGCTCTGGCCACAATTACAGGGTGGTACGTTCTCTGTTCCTTATAGGCTTAAGAGTATTTTTAAAGCAGCAGGGGCCGATGACTTTCCCAGGGTCACACATCAGAACCCATGTTTCCTTGGGCCCAAGGGCTGCTCTCCACTCATGCCCCTCCTATATGCCCAAAGGCACGCAAACATTCACACACACACTACATGCAGGCATCCATGTGTCTCCATGTGGGTAAAACTCTGTGTGATCTTCATTTCCAGTCGCTCCAGCGGCACAGAGCCTGGATGTGCAAGCACGTGCACTGCCTCCATGTGCGAGGCACGGACGGATACATGCAGATATAACGTGTCCCTCGTTAGCAATAACTAGCATTTATGTCATGTTAAGGTTAACAACGCACTCGTTGTGCCACTATCTCGTTTGGCCCTCACAGCCCTGGGAGGGAAGTGCTGTTGGTGCTTTTCTATTACAGGAGGAAACAGGCCAGCGGAGCGGAGGCGACTTGTCCAGGGTCCCATGAAGGCCTGATTCAAACTCATTCTTTCTGACACCCCACTGCGCAGTCACTGCACTTGTCCCCTCTTCATCTGGGTCTCTTCTTGACAGAAGATTCGGGCAGTCGAGTTAATGAAAACGCTCTTTTTTCTGAAGAGTACTTGACCAAAGTCACAACGTTATGTTTTAAGTGATGTCCCTGTCATAGAGTTCCCTGCCCAGGACCGCCACGGCCACGTCTCACAAAGCCCACGCTCGGCAAGGACAAGTCCTCGTCTCTGATACTCCTGACAGCCCTGACCTCACGTGAGGGCCGACGAGGTCAGGCAGGAAGGACAACCTGAAGGCCCGGAGCATCAGCTTACTCCAGTGGGGAGGGCGATCAGTGGGCAGCCGGCATTGCCAGACTGAGGCCTCAGTCCTCCAAATCTGACCAGGGCCTCAGGATACACGAGACCCTTCCAAGCCAGAGTTTTGCTTTGTTTTTAACTCTTTGCATTCTGTGGCCCAGCCGACTAGAAACAGCCACTCTTGCTGGGGAAGGGTCCAAGGGAAGGAAAGCACTGGGCAGCAAAGGCAGGGGCTGGTGGGAAGGTCGTTCTCAGGCCACTCTGGCGCTACTTCTGGAATTAATCAGGGCTTTTTCACGGGGCTGAGGGCTGACCTCCTTAGGCCACTAGCAGAAGTAGGAAATGTTCTGCTAAGAATTCCAGCACGCCAGCTCCCCATCGATCACACATGACTGAAGTTTCTTCCTCTGTAAGATGATGACTTTCCAGATTCCTAAATACTCTGATATGTCATGAAGCCTTACCAGTACACACACAGATACAGACACAGACACAGACACACACACACACACACACACACACACAAGTGTGTAAAGTGTGTGTACACACTTTAGTCACCTCGATTTTCAGGTTCTCCTGGTACCCTGGTCAGAGCATGAGAATATTCTGCTCACTCACACTCTCAACCATCTCTTCTTCCTTCAGTCTCCTTTCACTCTCCCTCCTTCCCAGCCATGTCACTGTCCTACCTTTGGGAAGCCCTCTCTCCCATCCAGCAACACAGAAGGATGAATGTACCTTTTACCTAAGGATCATATTTGAGGGAGTCCATCTGGGCTCCCGGGGTCCCCCAGAATGCCCAGCTCCACTATATCCACAAGGCTGCTGTAGCCTCTTGGTTCCTCCCCCTCCAAAGTCTCTCTCCCTCCTCCAGGAGCAAGATCTACCCCAAGACCTTGGGAGTCCCCATGACACACCAGGCTCAAAGCATGGGTTTATTCCCGTGATTAGCCCCCAGAAATCTCTTCAGATCTGTTTGGTGAGCTAGACACTTCTGCCACCAGCTTATTCCCATTTATTCTGTTCTATCTCCTGGCACCAATATGGGTCAGTCTTGCCCTGTGGGCATTCGTGACCTGTAGAAAGGCTCTATTCCCTCTGCTGTGCTACTGACAGACTCCACTCCAGCCTTCCTTCCCTCCCCTGTCCCCCTCTCCAACCTACCTCTCCGGCTTGTTATGAGAAAGACTGGCAGCAGGGACCCCTGTGATGGACAGATAAAGGGCACTTTAGAAGTGGTGAGCTTCATCCCGTCCTCCCCTCACTTCGGGCTTCCTATTTGTCTGGAACAAAACAAGAAAGAGGCTCTCATGAATCTCTGGGCTCTCTCCTCCCTGCCCTCCCTCTCCGAGCCATTGGATTCTGCCTAATAGGGCCTCACCAGCCATCTGCACCACTCCCCACCCCATCTCCCTTTGTGCGACAGAAACAAAATCCAGGAGCCTTCCCAGTGCCAGGACTGAGGAGGGAATGATGACTCAGAACGTTCCGAGACGGGGGTTTGGGGGGGTTGTTTTAAAGCAAAGTAACCAAAGCTAGCTCCCTCCCCGAGCTGGGACTCCAGGTCCTTCAACTGAGCCACCAGAACCAGCATGTTCTTGAATTTGGAAAGACTGCTCCCCAAGTAGGATTTAAATTGATCTCTCCTCAAGGCCCAGACACATCAAAAAGGGAAATTAATAACCACTGGGCTGGGAGGAAAAAGTGCAAACCTTTCTGTGAGGTGGAAGCGGTGTGTCTGACTGGGGTTTCTCCTCCCCACCAGGAAACAACATAAGTACGACCCGCTTGCTGATTAACCTGATGTCTAAGGGGGAACTGTTAGGAGCCTGAGCTCTCTGTGTGCTCGAACAAACCCAGGACCGTCTGGCAAGGCAGATAAACATTGATCATCATCAGGAACCCAAATGGCTTTGAGGGCCAATGGCTTCCCAAAGGATGACATGTCTTAGACTATTCTTTCGGGATTCCTGATTGGGTTTTTTAGGGATGTTGAGGGAAGATGGCGAACTAGGAAAGAAAAAGTGGGTCCTATGAATAATGTTTGACAACAAAACATTTCAAAGGGCTAGAAAATGGTCAAAAGAGCTCTTATGCTAGAAACCCATCGACTGAGAGATGAAAATTTTCCTCGGGGAGTCAAGTTCTAGTGCCTACCCATTTTCCAGCAGTTCTCTCCATCTGTACCACTAAAATTGGCTTGTACAGCATTTTATCTACACATGATGTATTCACCCAAGTGGTGTCCCGGGGCAGCTCATGGCTTTGGGGGGTGGGGGGCGGGGAGGAGTAGGGAGGAAGGGGAGCCAGTCTGCTTTGTGGCTGAGAGATACAGTACTGCCACAAGAGAAAGAAAAAACATCGGAAACACTGGCCCTGACATCCAAATCCAGCCCATTGAGGATGTGGGTCAGTAGATAGTAGTTAACAAGAGAATCTCATGCAAATGTGATAGTTAACATGAGTTACAGTTAAGAGAGAAAGCACGCCTAAAAACAAGGCAAAACCGGGTAAGAAGACAGACCCCCCCCCCCAAAAAAAAAGTAAGAGTGAGGGAAAGGAGGCAGAAGGGAAGAATACAATCATCTCTTCTGGGCAATTCAGATTAGTAAATAAGAAACAGACAATACAGGGCCAACAGGGTGGCTCCGGTGCTGGGAAGCATCTTGGAGGCAGCGGCTGAGGAAACTCCATCCTAAAGTGGGACCCACGGCTAGCCAGAGATTCGGGATCTGTGTCTCCCACCCTCAGAGACGTCCGGTCTCAAGGGCAACATTTGGTTTGGACAGAGCACTGAACGCTGCTTCTGGTGCCCTTCAGAGAAGCTGGGCAGCACAAATCAACAAGGCAGTCTCTGTCATGGCTGGGGCTGCTCCCAAAGCCACAGATTCCCATCGGCCCCACAAAATAAATGCAAACATATTCCAGATGATGGAGCCCCGCCTAGGCAGCTCTCCATGGACAAGTCTCCCCAGCCCATTAACCCCAGGTCCTAAAAAACCCCTAAAACAAAAGCAGGGGGCCTCCTCTCGGGGCTCCCCTTCTAGATGCGTCCCTTGTTGTTACCAGGACCAGGCCCGGCTTCCCAACATCCTCTGACTTTCGCTGCTCCCATCCATACCCCGATGGCCACTTTCCCCTGGCTCTTCCCCACCCCCCACAAACCCTGATGACAAAGCCAGACCATTCCCAGGGCCAGGTCCCATCCCAGGGTGGGAGTGGGGTGGGGTCGGGGGAAGACCCCATTCTCTTGGAATGGCAGGTTATGGACAGGAGCCTTGGAGGCCCCAGATGCCACGGGGCCCCAGACAGACCCATGGGAGGAGGCAGCTGACAATGATGGCCTGGGAAGCGTCCAGGAGCCCCGGGAGGGCCATGACATTCGGTAACGAAGCCAGGAAAGGACACGGGGGAAGGGGCTAGGACCCCAGGAGCAAGGCTGAGGGGAGGGGAGAAGGCCCCCATAACAGGGTCAGAGAGGGGAGGAGGCCCCCGGAGCAAGCCTGGGGGATGAAGTGCAGGAAGGGGCTGGGGACTCCCAGAAACAACAACGGACTCCCTGGCAACGAAGCCAGGGAAGGGGTTGTGGGGGACCCCAGGTAACAGCGGCAGGGAGGGGCACAGGCCTCCCCCAGAAGCAGGGTTGGGGAGGGGCCCCTGCAACTTGGTTGGGTAGGAGGTGGGAACCCCCACGGGTGTGGATGGAGAGCGGAGACGAAAGGGAGGGGCAGGGCACCCTCCAAAGAAGAGGAGACCCGGGACTAGGAAGAGGGCAGGGGATGAGGCCGTCCAGGAGGAAGAGACCCCCACGATGGGGATTCTTAAAATGAAGTCAGGAAAAGGACCCCTAGAATCAGAGTTGAGGAGGGGTCCCCCAGAAGGGGGCCCAAGAGGAGCCTCCTGTAACGGAGCCGGGGAGCTGGGCAGGGCCGGGGGCGGCACTGACCTGCGGCGGCTGGAGGGGTTCCGCGGGTACCCCAGCCGTGCCCGCCCTAGCCTTCTCCGTCCTCCTCTTCCTCCTCCTCCTCTTCTTCTTCCTCCTCCTCCTCCTCCTCCTCCCGGCGGCGGAGGCGGCGGCTCCGGCTCGGGCCTCCCGGCATGAACCCGGCCGAGGGGCGGGCGGGCCGCC
>JAJPUD010015807.1:22719-36083 GCA_023553655.1 Myrmecobius fasciatus | reverse complement strand
TTTGACCCAGCAGTGTTTCTACTGGGCCTATATCCCAAAGAGATCTTAGAGGAGGGAAAGGGACCCACCTGTGCAAGAATGTTTGTGGCAGCCCTTTTTGTAGTGGCTAGAAACTGGAAACTGAAGGGATGCCCATCAATTGCAGAGTGGCTGAATAAATTATGGTATATGAATGTTATGGAATATTTATTGCTCTGTAAGAAACGACCAGCAGGACGATTTCAGAGAGGCCTGGAGAAACTTGCATGAACTGATGCTGAGTGAAACGAGCAGAACCAGGAGATCATCATACACAGCAACAACAGTATTACATGATGATCAATTCTGATGGATATGGCTCTCTGCAACAAAGAATTGTCTCAATCCAGTTCCAATTGTTCACTGAAGAAAACCATATACACCCAGAGAGAGGGATATGAAATATGGACCACAACGTAACCTTTTCATGATCTCTATTGACATCTGCTTGCATTGTGTTGCCTTTCTCTGATTCTTTTTTTTTCTTGTAGATAGGATTTTTCTTGCATAACTTCTTAAGCATTTCAACATTATTAACATGTAGTGGACTTCCTGCCATCTAGGGGAGGGGAGGGGACTGGGGGTAAAATTTGTAATGGAATGTAAAGATCAATGTTGGGGAACTACCCATACATATGTTATGCAAATAAAAAGCTTTAATTAAAAAAAAGAGAGAAAAAGCCAATTTACATTCCCCTGTCCCTGAAAAGGAGGATACAGGAGGCCCCAAATTTAACAGTGATAAGAAAACCCTGAAGTCATCTTGGAAGGCTCATGGTAAGGATTAGGCTGTCCTAATAACCCTGAAAAGGAGGCATTATAAATGCTGATGTATCTGTTTTACGATTATTGTCAATAATCAAAACAACTAAAGACTCAAAAAGTTAGTTGAAGTAATTAATAATTTTAGTAAAGTAGCAGAATATAAAGTAAATCCACATAAATCATCAGCATTCCTATATATCACAAATAAAGCTCTACTAGAAAAGATAGTAAAAAAAAAAACCCTCCATTTAAAATAACTCTAGACTACATAAAATATTTGAGAGTACATCTGCCAAAACAAACCCAGGAAGTATATAAACGAAATTTATATATATATATATATGTATATATATATATAGATAGATAGATATTTTAAAGAAATAAAATCAGATTTAAATAACTAGAGAGATATTTGTTCATAAGTAGGCAGGGCCAATATAATAAAAATGACAATTTTGCCCAAACTAATTTATATTTTCAATGCTGTCCCAATTAAATTACCAAAAATTATTTTAGCGAATTAGAAAAAAATAACAAAATTCATTTGGAGAAAATAAAAAGTAAAAAATATCAAAGGAAATAATGAAAAAAAGTATAAAGGAAGAAGGCTTGCAGCACCAGATCTTAAACTATCATAAGGCAGTAATTATCAAAATTATCTGGTACTAACTATGAAATAGGTAAATCAATGGAATAGAATAGACATACAATTTACAGCAGCAAATAAACATAATAACCTTGTATTGGCAAGTGTATAAACTTCAAGTTCTGGGATAAGAATTCATTATTTAGTAAAAAACAAACAAAAACAAAAAACTGTCGGGAACACTAGAAAGCATATGGGAGAAACTGGGCATGGACCAACATCTCATATCATTTACCAAGAAAAGTTCAAAATGTATACATGACCTACATATAAAGAGGGAGTTTACAAGAAAATAAAAAGAACATGGAATATATTACTTGTCAGACTTATAGTAGGTCACAAATTATGAATAAACAAGAGAGAGAGAGCAAAGATAGGTGTAAAAATGGATATTTTTGCTTTCATTAAGTTAAAAAACTTAAAAGATTGATCAGATAAAGATCTGATATTTCAAAAATATAAATATTTTGTCAAATCTGTAAGAATACAAATCATTCTCCAATTGATAAATGGCCAAAGGATATGAAAAGGTGGTTTTCAAAATAATTTATAATCATATGAAAAAACACCCTAAATCATTATTGATTAGAGAAATACAGATTAAAACAACCTTGAGATATCATTTTACACTATCAGGCTGGCTAAAATGATAGAAGGGGAAAGTAACAAGTGTTGTAGAGGATGTAAAAAAATTTGGAACACTAATTCATTGTTGGTAGAATTGAACAATGATCCAACCATTTTGGAGAGTAAGCTGTAATGATTTGGTCTATTTCCAAAAATGATTAGAAAAAAAGGAAAAAAAAACCTCATATGTTTTAAAATGTTTATAGGAACTCTTTTTTTTGTGGTGGTAAAGAACTGGATTTCAGGAATGGCCATCAGTTGGGGAATGTCTGAGCAAGTTGTGGTACATGATTATGAAGGAAAACTACTGTTTTGTATTAAATGATGAGGTCATTGATTTCAGACAAAACGTGAAAAAAATTGTGTGAAATAATGAAAACTAAAATGAGCAGAAATAAGAGAACATTTATTTGAATAAATATAATTATTCTATTATAAATACTCAAAATTAACTAAAAAGGACATACAGAGAAGAATGCTTTCTAAATTGAGAAAAGGAACTGCTAAATAGAAGTATGTATAGAATAATTTTACATATATATTAGATGCCTTATTTTTGTCTAATGGTAACCATTTGTAGGTCAGAGAGTGGGGGAGGAAAGAAAAAAAGAAATTTATATGATAATTCAGTTGCATATTTGAAAGGAATAGCATGTTTTGCATAGTAGATTGCAGTTATCTTTTTAATTTTTATTATGTTATGTTTTGAAAAAGCTTGTTTTATTACATAAATTTAAAAAAATGGAATAAATGAAGACAAGTTGCTAATTAATGACACTAATGCAATATGTAATCTCTGGCTACAAGATGAGGCCAGAGTGCACATGCTCTTAGGGGACTAGACCCCAACACTGAATGGAACCATGTTGAATTATACCCCATTTGAAAAACAGCTTTTTCTTGCTCCTAGACCCTAGTGGGAACTGAGAGGCTGACTGGAGATATTCTAGGCACTCTTTGGCCAGAAAATCCTTCAATAGGCACTAATACCAAATTCTTCAAGACAGGTAGAGTCCAAGAATCACCCATTATCAAATGGAAGTCATATATTCAGAATTAAGCCAGGCCAGGCCCAAAGGAAGTTAGTCATCTACATAAGACCCTTGTTTGGCAACAGGTTGCTACAGAAGCTAGTCTTGGTGAACCTCCAGGGAAATCCCCCTTGCAACCTGGGGCCCTTGCTTTGCTGAGCTCCCAGAAGCAGGAGATGCCTGGTTCTCAGATGGCACAGACTTCCTTAAACACGGTCAAACTCATTGGAATGCCACAGCAGTATAGTCAATAGACAGATCCATCTGATCCCCTTACAGAATCATCTAGTCTATCCCATGGCCGAACTCCAGACAGTTCTCAAACTGCTTGAGTGGTCCTCCACAAAGGATACATTTCTCTTCACTGATAACTGTGCAATAAATAGATAATGGTTTTGCTGTGTGGTCAGGCCAGAGACAGTTTACCAATTAAATGATCAATCCTCTTTGAGGAACCTCACCGTATGGAAGTGTCTCCTCCAAGTTCAACAATTGGACACTTTATATAACTCATGTCTTTGCCCACAAGAAAAGATCATTCCCAGAAGAATCATACAGGAATGACCAAGTTGATCAGGACTGGGAAGCTCAAATATTTCCTATCATTTCCCACCTGGCTGTATCACTTCAATATGTCTCTCAACCAGGTAACCTTCTCCCCATCTTTCTCTTCCATTTCTTTTTCTCTTTTGTCTTTCCCTTTTAGGTTGTGAGTGCCATGAGATCAAGGACTGATTTATATCTGCAAGTTTAAGCACAGCATCTGTACATTGTAGATACTGAATGAAAGTTTATTAAAGTTTGATCCATAGTAATGTGAAAACTGTATAACATAAGAGAAGCGTCCACATAACCCATAATAACTGTGGTACCCATCCACAAAGACTATGAAATTTCTTGACTCCAATGACACATACGAAAACCCCTGCTATTAAGATACCATGTGGGATATGGCCAGCATCCTGATGGCCAATGAACAATATGAGACCAGGGCCACAATAAAGAGGCCTTGGGTATTTTCTGATGACTGTGGATACATATCCAGGTCTGAGGAGGGGTCACTACAACACTTACTGCATAAGCTGTTGCTGAGTTCAGACAATGGCACAGTTTTCATATCAACAATCACTCAGACATGAGAAAAATCATAAAATATATTGCAATGTCTATTCCATATCCTACCTCAGTCACAAGAAGTAAGGACTGTGAAATGACATAACAGTCTGTTCAAGTGAGCCCAAAACACACTGGACACTAAGCAAAATCTGAAAAACTGGATCAACAGGTTTTCAAGAGCAGTCTTCACTCTCAATAATGCAATTCCAAGAAACTAACAGTTGGTTATCCCTCTCTTGTCTCTTTGCAAACCCTGTGTCAGAGGATGGAAAAGGAGGCAAAGAACATATTAAGTTAATACTGGAAGTCATAGTCCAGAGAATAGATGTTTCTGGTTGTATTAATTCATATTCAGACATTTATCTCTTTTCTTCCACCAAACATGAGAAATTGGGAAGCATATATTTTTGTCAGACTCCACAAATATAGGGGTGTCAACAACTAAGATGTCCCAAATCCTCACAGCTATTTTAGTACAATCACTCAAATAGGGAAAGTGTCCATCATATTTTCTCTCCCCAGACTCAGTTATTTTTCCTCAAGTGCCTGACCTGCAATCAGGGGAACCCACAGGGAGCAGTAACTATTTAGGAAATTATTGTTCATGTTCATCCATTCTCAGAAGTGAGTGGACCAATATGGTGGAAAGATGCAGGGTATGAGAGGTGGATTCCTGAGAAGAAAGTGGCTCAAGGGACAGAAAATAGCTAATGGAAGAAAGAAAGAAGATATTTAGATTAGTTGGACGGGAAGCCACTGGACCCAGAACATTAGAAACAAATAAAAAATGGAAGTGGGTAGGAAGGAGATTATTAATTTTCCATTTGATTAACTAATCAGTTAAATTGATTAATAATGCTTGTCTCCTACTTTTTCTCTTGATGGTTTTCTTGATTTACCTGATTTATGACCTATCCCATTGGTTCACCACTGGTAATTGCCCTTCTCCTTATCATAAGCTTTCTATTTGAGGATATGAATACTCCCGGGGCAGCTCTGATCTTAGTCCTCAAAAGCACAAAAGCAGATTACACTAATGAGACTGATCCAGGTGGCTACCTTAGCAAGGAAACTTGGGGTATGCTGGATTTGGGACAGATGCAAGGTTTTGCATTTAACTCCACCAGAATGCTCATCTACACATACCCACATACTCACACACATTCACATACACATATATCACTCTTCCACTAGAGGAATATTTAACCTGTGGCCAATGATTCCTGAGTGAAAAGTCAAACAACCAGGATTTCAGCCTACCATCTGATAGTTAGGCAATAAGCCAACACCTCGGGTGGAAAGAGCAGTTTTGGATACAGTTAGAAAATACTTTGTGCAAATAGCATCTCCAAAATATTTATCAGTGTCATGCACCAATGTGGACCCTTCCCTTCATTCATGCTTCCTCCTCAGTTTTGGGGAAAATTAGGACCAGAAATTAAATGCTGTCCTTGAGGTTGTACAAACATTTCCTCTCAGCTCTGAACTTAGAATGGCTCCTGTTATACAAGGCTGGGAGACTTAAGGCTTATTTATATCCAGTTGTAAAAAGAACAGGTTGCTGAAATTGCCCTATAAAGTTTCCAGTGGGTCACTGTTCTAATTGTAGCTTTCTGACTAGGCCTTCTTGGTTAATACTGAGGGATCTCTCTGGCTACAGATCTATATTCCCAAGTGGCTCTATCCCTGCCTGAGTTGCTCTTCATCTGTCCATATCCTCCTATCCTCTATTTGGTTATGAGAATCAACAAAATATTTTGAGCCATTCTAGTGCTACTGAATGCAATATGCAATGCAAAGAATCACAAATCTACTTTCATTTTGCATGACACAGCCTCTGTGTCTCTTCCTGGACACTAACTCTATCCCATGATCCTCACTGCTGAAACCCTCTCTCCAATCAGTTGCTGAGTTTTGTCTTTACCACCTCCTCAGTGTCTTATATCCATCACTTCTCTACTCAGAAAAACTCATCATTGTTGTTCCCTAGACTATTTCTATTCAATTTTCCATATCAGGTTTTCTCTCTTCTCCAATCCATCAGAAGCCAAAACTCTGGTCGACCAATCTGTTTGATAAACTCTAGTGGCTCCCCAATACATGTAGAATCAAGTATAGATACCTCTGTCATTTAAAACCCTTCCTACATCCTACTTTTATAGCCTTATTATATACTACTCAATAATAATACCATTAATCAGTGCTAAGCAATGGTGATACAAAAGAGACAAAAGAAATTCCTGTCCTCAAAGACCTCCCAGTCCAATGGGGGATACAACAGGACAAAACATACAGACAAATTATGTAGACAAATAGGAAATAATTAACCAAGGGAAAGAACTAGAATTAAGAGGGGATTAGGAAAACTTCTTATAAAAGATTGGATTTTAGTTGGAATTTAAGGAAAGCCAAGGAAGCTAGTAGACAGAGATGAGAAAGAGAGTATTCCATACATGCTAGACAGCCAGAGGAAATGCCAGGTACTGAGGGCTAGAGTGTCCTGTTTGTGGAATAGCCAGGAGGCCAGTGTCACTGGTTCAAAGGTTAAGGTGCAAGAAAACTGGAAAGGTAAGAAGGGGCCATTCCTCTTCAGGAACTCTATTCAGCAAGATCTTCCTGCTTACTGTTCCTCATATGTGACACTTCATTTCCCATCTACATATCATTGCAAAGGTAGTCCCTTATGACTGGTACAAAGTGGGCACTTAATAAATGTGATGTTATATTTTACTGAAATGTATAGCCCTCTGATTAATAAACTTATTTAACAAACTTCTATGTCTCTCCTGTACATCTAATATGAAACAGATTCCTCTCTATGTCATTTTAAACCCTTCATATTTTAGTTATATCCTACCTTGTTAGCTTTATTATATACTATTCTCCTTCATGTACTTTACTGTAATTACCTACTTATTGTTCCTTACACATGACACTTAATTTCTTTTTTT
Source organism: Myrmecobius fasciatus (assembly GCA_023553655.1). NCBI lineage: Eukaryota > Metazoa > Chordata > Mammalia > Dasyuromorphia > Myrmecobiidae > Myrmecobius > Myrmecobius fasciatus. The sequence continues at coordinate 28,929 of JAJPUD010015807.1, read as the reverse complement.
TATTAAAGCTTTTTATTTACAAAACATATGTATGGGTAATTTTTCAACATTGACCCTTGCAGAGCTTTCTGTTACAAATCCCCCCCCAACCCTCACCCCTCCCCTAGATGGCAAGAAGTCTACTAGATGTTAATTATATTTAAAAAACTTGACAAATCGAATATGTGTATACATATTTTTATAATTATCTTGTGCAAGAAAAATCGTATCTACAAGAAAAAAATTTGAGAAGGGAAACACAATGCAAGCAAATATCAATAGAGAGCATGAAAATGTTATGTTCTGGTCCACATTTCATATCCCTCATTCTGGGTGTATATGGCTTTCTTCACTGAACAATTGAAACTGGTTGGAAACATCTCATTGTTGAAGAGAGCCAGGTCCATCAGAATTGATCATCATACAGTCTTGTTGTTGCCATGTATAATGACCTCCTGGTTCTGTTCATTTCACTCAGCATCAGTCCATGCAAGTCTCGCCAGGCCTCTCTGAAATCATCTTGCTGGTTTTCTTACAGAACAATAATATTCCATGACATTCATATACCATAATTTATTCAGCCATTCACCAATTGATGGGCAACCATTCAATTTCCAGTTTCTAGCTACCACAAAAAGGGCTGCCACAAACATTTTTGCACATGTGGGCCCCTTTTCTACCTCTAAGATCTCTTTGGGATATAAGCCCAATAAAAACACTGCTGGGTCAAAGGGTATGCACAGTTTGATAACTCTTTGAGCATAGTTCCAGATTGCTTTCCAGAATGGCTGGATCCTTTCACAGTTCCACCAACAATGCATCAGTGTCCCAGCCTTCCCACATCCCCTCCAACATTTGTCATTATCTTTTCCTGTCATCTTAGCCAATCTGACAAGTATGACACTTAATTTCAAAATGTCCCCGATGAGTGACACAAACACAAAGTGCCTGGCATATAGTAGCTGATCAATAAATGTTTGTTGAATTGAATTGTTGTGAAAGTAAATGCAAAATAAATGCTTGTTGACAAATGAATTGACATTGAGGAACATAGCACAATCTTTGCCTGACATCTGGTGTTCAAACAGGATACTGCAGCTTAAAGTTTAGGATAAAGAAAAATGTCAAAGTGAGATCATTTCATGACCATTTTTAGGCTGCTGTCTTGTGTCCAACTCCTAATATTACACTCAAAACACATTCCAGAGTCTACTTTTATTGGATTTAAGCCTATGAGAGAGTTCAGTCCTGTTTAAGGGAAACATAATGGAGCTAAATGAAACCCTGAATTTATGACAAGAAGTGAGTAATAAATTCCTTTAGGGTAAATAGGAAAAAGAGTAAATCATCAGTATTAAAATTATCTATTAAATGCTCTATGATGTCAAAGGTCACCTGATAAAAGATAAGAATTTGTAGCAATCGAAACACTACTGAGCTGGTTTCATCCTTCAATGAATCAGTTAATCAAGTTAATGCTACCCACCCAAAAAGAGCAACATTTAAAGGAAATATATAAAAGAACATGGATAATCTTAATTTTGAAAGAAATTTATGAAATACTAAAAATTTGACTGAGACTCAATCACTGTAAAAACAAGTAGGTAAGTATTTGTCCAGGTGTCCAGGGCTAGTGAAAACAAACAAAAAAAGGTTATTGACAAAAACCTCAATAGCCCTGAGAGTACACAAAATCAGATAGTAATATTCTTCAGTATAGTCTTGGATTTCAATTCAGCTTCTTTACTTCCAAATCCTGAACTATTTTCACCATTTGTTTCTATCTGTTATTTTCCATCTGAACAAAGCTATCTTACTCCCTCCTTTCCCTCCCTCCCACTCTCCTCTCTTTTAGGCAATTCCAATATGTTGTATATCTATGGCAACAGTTCCTTCTCCATCCAGTCATTTCTTGAAGACATTTAATGACTCCATGGGTTCACAGGACCCTAGATCTGTAGCTGGAAGAAAGCTCAGAGCCAATCCAGTTTCATCCTCCCCTTTTTCACAGAGAGGGAAACTGAAAACCACAGAGATCATGATTTGTTTGAGAGCACACAGCTAGTAAGTGTCTGAGGCAGAATTTGAATCTGGATTTTTCTGCCTTGAAATTCAGTGCTGTATTATCTACATCCATCTGCCTTCTATTCTCTCATTTCAGTAAGTTTCTCATATCTTTTTTTATTATTGAAACTTTTTATTGCAAAACCTATGTATGGGTAATTCTTCAACGCTAACCCTTACAAAGCTTTCTGTTACAAAATTCCCCCCCCACTCCCCACCCCTCCCCTAGATGGCAGGATATCCACTACATGTTAATTATGTTAAAATACTTGACAAATTGAATATATGTATACATATTTCCACACATCATTTTTGTGCAAGAAAAATCGTATCTACAAGAAAGAAAAATCAGAGAAAGGAAACACAATGCAAGGAAACATCAATAGAGAGCATGAAAATGTTATGTTGTGGTCTACATTTCGCATTCCTCTCTCTGGGTGTATATGGCCTTCTTCACTGAACAATTGGAAGTGGTTTGAAACATTTTATTGTTGAAGAGAGCCATGTCCATCAGAATTGATCATCATATAGTATTGTTGTTGCCGTGTATAATGATCTCCTGGTTCTGCTCACTTCACTCAGCATCAGTTCATGCAAGTCTCTCCAGGCCTCTCTGAAATCATCCTGCTGGTCGTTTCTCACAGAACAATAATATTACATAATATTCATATACCATAATTTATTCAGCCACTCTCCAATTGATGGGCATCCATTCAGTTCCAGTTTCTAGCCACTACAAAAAGGACTGCCACAAACATTCTGGCAAATGTGGGTCCCTTTCCTTCCTTTATGATTTCTTTGGGATATAAGCCCAGTAGAAACGCTGCTGGGTCAAAGGGTATATACAGTTTGATCACTTTTTGAGCATAGTTCCAAATTGCTCTCCAGAATGGCTGGATCCGTTCACAGTTCCACCAATAATGCATCAGTGTCCCAGCATTGCCACATCCCCTCCAACATTCGTCATTATCTTTTCCTGTCATTTTAGCCAATCTGACAGGTGTGTAGTGGTACCTCAGAGTTGTTTTAATTTGCATTTCTCTGATCAACAGTGATTTGGAGCACCTTTTCATATGACTACAAATAGTTTTAATTTCATCATCTGAAAATGGTCTGTTCATATCCCTTGACCATTTATCAATTGGAGAATGGCTTGAATTCTTATAAATATGAGACAATTCTCTCTATATTTTAGAGATCAGATTTTTATCAGAACCCTTAAATGTAAAGATGATTTCCCAATTTATTGTTTCCCTCCTACTCTTGACTGCATTGGTTTTGTTTGTACAAAAGCTTTTTAACTTAATATAGTCAAAATTATCTATCTGGTGTTCAATTAAGAGTTCCATTTCTTCCTTGGACATAAATTTATTCCATCTCCACAGGTCTGAGAGGTAAACTATACTATGTTCCTCTAATTTATTTGTAATATCACTTTTTATATCCAGATCATGAACCCATTTAGATCTTATCTTGGGATGTGGTGTTAGATGTGGGTCAAGCCCTAATTTCTTCCACACTAGTTTCCATTTTTTTCCAGCAGTTTTTGCCAAATAGTGAGTACTTATCCCAGAAGCTGGGGTCTTTGGGTTTATCAAAGACTAAATTGCTATAGTTATTGCCTAGTTTGTCCTGTGATCCTATCCTACTCTATTCCTTAGCCAGTACCAAATGGTTTTGATGACTGTTGCTTTATAATATAGTTTTAGATCTGGTGCAGCAAGGCCACCTTCATCTGCCTTTTTTTTTCATTAATTCCCTTGAAATTCTTGACCTTTTGTTCTTCCAAATGAACTTTGTTACTGTTTTTTCTAGATCTGTAAAATAATTTCTTGGGAGTTTGATTGGTATGGCATGAAATAAGTGGATTAATTTAGGTAGTATTGTCATTTTTATTATATTCGCTCTGCCTACCCATGAGCACTTAATGTTTTTCCAGTTAATTAGGTCTGATCTTATTTGTATGGAAAGTGTTTTGTAGTTTAGTTCATATACTTTCTGACTTTTCCTTGGCAGATAGATTCCCAAATATTTTATACTATCATCTGTTATTTGGAATGGAATTTCTTTTTGTATCTCTTGCTGCTGAACTTTGTTGGTAATATGTAAAAATGCTGATGATTTATGTGGATTTATTTTGAATCCTGAAACTTTACTAAAGTTGTGAATTGTTTCTAGTAATTTTTAGTCAAGTTTCTAGGGTTCTCTAAGTATACCATCATGTCATCTGCAAAGAGTGATAATTTGGTTTCCTCATTACCTACTCTAATTCCTTTAATCTCTTTTTCTTCTCTTCTTGCCAAAGCTAACATTTCTAACACAATATTAAATAATAATGGTGACAGTGGGCAGCCTTGTTTCACTCCTGATCTTATTGTGAATGGTTCTAGTTTGTCCCCATTACATATGATGCTTGCTGATGGTTTTAAGTAGATACTACTAATCATTTTAAGGAAAAACCCATTTATTCCTATACTCTCTAGTGTTTTAATAGGAATGGGTGTTGGATAAGTTTCTCATATCTTTCTATAAGTTCTAAGACTTGTATATCCTTGTTAGTGATTGAAAGGAGACAGCTTTGTTCACAATAGAATATTCCTGTTTAGAAGGAGATGAAGAACATGGTACCATGGCAAGCAAACTGGATATGAAGGAGCCATATTAGAAGACCAGCTCAATTTCTAGGTAAAATGATTAGAGCTGTAGCTTTACTTTATCTGATTTTATATACTCCATGATTATTTTTTTTGTTTTTATTAGTACTGGATACATAGGAAAATATTCATCTGCATGTCTGATTTCACATTGGTAAAGTTTGTCAAACTTTTAACATTTATCTCATGTATTCCCTTCAGAAATAAAACACTACATTTTCGGCTTTTTTGGGAGGGCAACACTTTACTTATTTAACATATATATTGTATGATGTAAGACAATCTGAAGGGCTTATGATGAACAGCACTATTCATCTCCAGAAAGAAAACTGAAGAAGTCCTTGGTAAACCAGTTCCTCTGCTCTTGAATTCCTAGCTCACCAGTTGTACTCTTCCAAGCCTCAACTTTAGATCAGCCTTACTATATATTAAGTCCTACTACATGGCAAGCCCTGCTTTAAGTTGGTCAGATTGGCATAAATCTTTCCCAACTGGAGTCCTTTCTCTCTTCAGCCTCCAAGATTATTTTCTTAAATCACAGGTCCACTGTGTCACACACAAATACTCAATTAACCTCTCCCTATCTTTCCAGTCTTCTTACACTATTCCACTCCATTAATTGTCTCCTCCCCTTCTAACTCCCTATCTTTAATGCAGTAACACGAGCTTCCTTGCCAAAATTAGTCTTCATCATACATCTTGTACCACATTATGCAATAAATCTAAAATGGATACATCACCCGGTTTTACAGCTCATAGCCGGTGCAGATTGAAGTACTTTTTTCACCTTATTTTTCTCACCTTTGTTTTTTTTTTTTTGCAATATGGTCAATATGGAAATATGTTTTGTATTATTTCATCTACTCCCCCCTCCACCAGCAGCTGCCTCCCCATTGATATCACATTGCTTGTTTTCTCCATAAGGAGGGACAGGAGGGAGGGAGACAATTTGGAACTCAGAATTTGAAAAAAAAATGTTTAAAACAAATATATATTTTAAAACCACATAGATTATAGAATAAACCCAGTTTCATGATGTCTTCACTGCTATGAAGTCTTTTGTATCAGATAACCTTTGATATAATGGAGAAATGGCTAAGTAAGATTGACGTCAGCATCAACCAAATTTGTATTTGCACTAAAGGAATTTATTACTTATTTTACTTCACAAATTCAGAATTTCATCTGAACCTTTTCTACTTCTTTTAACCAGGAATAACCTGTCATATGCATTAAAAATCCAAAAAAAGTATGGTTTGGAATGAGTCAGAGTATAACACTTAAAAACCGATACATGAGAGCAAATTAAAAGTGTAATATTCACATTGGCCACAAGATGGTGATCTCATTGCATAATTTATTCCTCCCTAGCCTAAAATTATCAGTAAATTGCAATATCACTTTTGACCACTATGTCAGTGAAAGATTGTGCTATAATCTTCACCGGCAATGAACTGGTTACTCTTCTTCTCCTTCTCCTTCTCCTTCTCCTTCTCCTTCTCCTTCTCCTTCT
>JAJPUD010015807.1:0-22709 GCA_023553655.1 Myrmecobius fasciatus | reverse complement strand
CTTCTTCTTTTTCACAAACTATATTCCAGGGTAAACCAGTTCCTCTACCCTTGAGTCTCTAGTTGATCAATTGTACCCTTCCAAGCTTCAACTTTAGATCACCCCCACTATTTAAGTGGCTACTACATGCCAAGTCCTGCTTTAAGTTGGTCAGGTTGCCACAAATCTTTCCCTACTTGAGTCCTTTCTCCCTTCACCCTCCAAAGTTATTTTCCTAAATGACAGGTCCACTGTGTTGCACACACCTACTCAATTAACCTCTCCCTATCTTTCCAGTCTTCTTACACTATGCCACTCCACTAATTGTCTCTTCCCCTTCTAACTCCTCGTCTTTAATTCAGTAGCACTAGCCTCCTTGCCAAAATTAGTCTTCAATATACATCTTGCACCACATTATGCAATAATCTAAAATGGACACATAACCTCAGTTTGAAAGATCATAGCCAGGAAATTGGAAAAGATGACAAAAGATAAGAATATCAATATTGAAATGACTGTTGAAAGATAGGTACATTGGAGAAATTTGGAGAGAGCTGTAAATTTTTCCAAAGATTTCCATTTTGAAAAGCAATATGGTATTAGACAAATAGAGTGACTAGAATGTCAATACCCTTTATACTTGGAAGTTCCACTTTTAGGCTTATACCACAGAGGACACTGAAAAAAATTAAGTCCTCATAGTCACCAAAATGTTTATAGCAGTTCTTTTGGTGGTAGTAAAGAATTGCAAAATAAATTCCCATCTATATGGGAATGGCTAAAGCATTGTGATATATAAACACAATGAAATATTAATGTACCATAAGAAAGGATGACTATGATGAATAAAAATATTATGGGAAGTCCTACAGGAATAAATCTAAATAATTCTGAGTAAGGTAGGTGGAGAAAAGAAAATGTAAATGGAAAGAAATCCAACATAAAACAATTGAAAGTGAAAAACATGGAATTAAAAAGATCTGAACATGTCCCCTATAAGGTAAAAACTTCTCCTATTGCATTGCAGAAGTGAGAAGTATAAAGTATTTCATATGTTTTCAGCCAATTTTGCTAATTTTTTCTCACCTTTTCCTATAAAAATATCATTACATGCAATGGCTCTCTAAATACTTTAAAACACTACATAAATGTAAACCATTTGATGAACAGGTCTCTTAGAATGAATGACAGGAAGTACCCAGAGTCATTCATATAGAGTATGAATGTATAGGACTGCCTTATACTTTCAACATTATTCTCTCACTCAGACTTCTCTCTGCCTTTCTGCCCTACTAAAACCCTTTGCGATTCCAAATGAACCCCAGCTCCATTATACAGGATTAGTAGTCTCCATTTGGCCCATTTTCAAACATCTCCTGGTTAAATGGAGAGGTCATGCCAGAGGAGGGACCCAGTCATGGAGTGTGTATGTGTTTGTCAGAGAGAGAGAGAAAGAGAGAGAGAGAGAAAGAGAGAGAGAGAGAGAATGTGTGTGTGTGTGTGTGTGTGTGACAGAGAGACGGAGAGGAGACAGAGAGAGAGAGAGACAGAGAGAGGGAGAAGAGACAGAGGGAGAGACAGAGGGATGGAGAAAGATGGAGAGACACAGAGATTCCAGGACTAGCTGAGCTGAGGCTCCTCACCAGACTGATTACTACAAAACAGATTTCTTGGAGCACAGCAACTTATGTGAATGGTTCTCCCAGGGCCTGCTGGAAGGAATGGCCACATGGGAGAAAATGGCCATCTTCTGAAGTCTTGAAGTATGGAAGTGACCCTCGAGTCCAGCTACTAGACTCCCATCAAACTAGGGAAGGAGGCTGAGTTGCAGAGAGGTGCAATGAATTAAGTCACATAGATAGATAGTGACAGAGTTCAGAGTGCTCAACCAGTATTTTATATATTACTTGTCTTAGAGCCAATTAAACTGACAGCTTCTTGGAGGCAGGGACCCTAATTTTTTCAGGTTTAAACAGCCCTAGCTTTTGGCCCTGCAATGGCCCTCAGATTTGTGCCTTGCATGGAACTTGTGAAACAGCTATCCTAGGAGACCCTCTGCTGGGCCTGTTGCTGAGGAGATTCCTGTCTGGGCACAGGTGGGACTAGAAGGTCTCAGGGCTCCCTTCCAGCTCTGACTTCCTGGGATTCACCTGGAAGGGAACTCCCTATGCTGACACCGATTCTCACCTCTGCACACAAAGATTTGAGCCCAGAGAGCCAACCTTTATATCCTTTTCTACAATGTGCACAAACACACACACACACACACACACACACACACACAGAGTTGGGCTCACACTCAGAGCCTTTCTCACTTTGTAGGACCTGACAACATGGCCTGTACTTTGCTAGTCCAGGCTTTGGCTCTCTGTCCTGAGGACAAAGAGACACCTAAAATGCTGTAGTCTTCATCTGCAAGGGAGAGCTTGACTCACCACATCGTCCCCAGTGGGTGGTAGAAGGATACTGGGTGACCCTGAAGGCAGTTGAGATTGCAGGAAGAGCCAAGAAAAGCTATCCATGATGGGGGGAGCTACTGGGCTACAGGAAAAACCTGGACTAAGAGAAATAATCCAAACTATGGGATTGGATGCAAGTCCCTGGACCTCTTTCAGTCTAGGTCTCCTGGTAATATCAAATGGGAAGCCTGTTCGAATTTGCTCCCTCATGGGGAGCTTTGTGGGGAGAGCCCTTTGTCCACCTTAGAGACTCACAGAAATACAAGTGGTCTTATCCCAGAGGATCTCCATCCTGGAAATGGAAGAAAAAGGAAAGAGAAGGAACTAAGAGGAAGCTTTAGCAAGGGCCAGGAGTGCCCAAGAAGTGAGTACCACAATCAGCAAGGACCAAGGAATACTAGACATGGGGAGAGACCAAGCCCGAGGAGGAGAGGCCTTCCAGAGAGGTGGGAAAGGAAGCCTCAAGTCTGAGCCAGCAAGAGAGGGCCAGGACAGTGGCAATGGGAGCAAGAGAGGGGGGAAGGGATTTCACGTACCTCTCAAAGAAGGGGAGCCAGAGAGCAAAGGCTCGGAGGAAAAAGCCTGCCCTGATCACATGAGAGACACTAGTGTGCCTCAAGACCCCTGCGGATACAGACCCAGCAGACATTAAACAAATGATGTCCCTCTAAAAAGAAAAAGGCAGAAAAGAGATCTGGCAATCAGCTTAGGTTTCATAATGTTAAGCCAATGCTTACATTCCTGTAACTAATCAATCCCAGAAGTATTTATTAAGCACCTACTGTGTTCCAGGTGCTTTATCTTTCCCTTTGATTCTGGTTTCCATTCTGAAGCCACAGCAAAGTCTAATCCCCTTGCCCTTTTTAGAGACCTTGAGATCCGTGAGAACAGCTTTCGCTGCCTCCGCTGCCTTCTCTTTTCCCAGTGAAATGCCAGCCACTTCCAGATTCGTGGAGTTTGGAGCTGGCAGGCTCCCATCCTCGCCCCCTACACCCGAGCAACCGGGCCTGGACAGGGAGGTTCAGTGATGTGCCTCCAGTCACACCGAAACTAGGAAGGCGAGGGGAAGTCCTGATTCCACCTCAGGGCCGGCTCCTTCCACCTCATGATCCTCCTCCCTTCACCTGTTCCTCGTAGGGTGGGGACTTCAGGCCCTTCACCCTCCCTGCCCCTCCTAACTGTGGATCCTAGAAGTGGTGTGGTCTGACCAGGAGCACGGGGAGTTGCTTCTACTCCCAGCATGATGATTTCCTCCATCTCAGTGATGAGTCTGCCCCAGTTTCCTTCCATGCTTTTATTGGTACAACCTGAAATCACCCTAGTTGAGGCAGCTAGGTATAGAGCACTGGACACACACACACACACACACACACACACACACACACACACACCTCCTCCAGACAGACAGGCAGAGAAGAGAGGGGTCAACACTCCCCACAACCCAAACAGGCGTTAGAGGCATCCCTCCTCCCTCGGCTGTGCCCTTCCCCTGCCTTTGTGTTTACTTGGACTGAGGGCTGCCCAGGGAAGCAGCATATTCACCCCTACTTCCCACCCCCATTCCCCAGCCCTTCCCGTTTTAAGTCCCCTAGCTCAGGCCCAGGGATGCTGCCTCCTCAGAAACAGGACAGAATGAGCCCCAGCGCAGCGACTGCCGTCCGCTTACCTCCCCCACTCACTGGTCAACACTTGGAACAGAGATGGGACAAAAGGCAGAGACTCTCCGTGCTGCTGAGGCGAGGAGCTGGCGTCCGGGAGGCAGCAGGAGCCCAAGTAGCCCAGAGAGCTTCTGAGGCAGGATGAGCGGAGCTCTGGACAAGAGGGGAGGAGGGGGAGGGAACAAAGGCTGTCTGCACTGGGCTGGGCTGGGCTCTCCCACTTCCCTCCTGCTCTCTCTAGGACAAAGCCGCCCTCCCTCACATACCCACCCATACACTCACGTGGCTACGATGCTCACACATACGGGGGGGGGGGCACATATATTGTTTGCATCACTCCCGATCCTGTACCCTCAGGGAGAGCTCACTTTCTGCCGAGCAGCTGGGAACTCCGTCCCTGTGTCCTCTGCAAACTTGAGTCCCTGCTGGGTCTATCTTGTCAGCAAAGGAGGTCACCAGGGAGAGGGTCCTACTTGTAAGGAAGGCTGCAGATACCTCCAAATTTGCCCTGGCCCGTCCTCCCCCCACCCCACCCCCACCCCCACCCCTCTAGCTGAGAGGAGAATCCACTCCCCCCTCCAGCAGCAGCAGCAGCTTTGCTGACAAGCACACCGACCCATAAGGCTAAAACCAAACGGTTTGAGGGAAAAGGGAATGAAGGAAATAGCCCTGGTGAAGAGCTTCCTTACTCCTTCCAAGAACCATTGCAAAGGCCGCCATTATGAAAAAGAGGCTGGGTGGGAGCTCTTAAGGAGCTCCCCCTCTCATTGGGGACGACACTGCACACAGGAAGGGTCACCTGCAGGGGGCATGGAAAGCCCCAGAGCCACAAAGGGTGCCACAAAGGGTGGCAGGGCCAATGGCAGGGCCCGGGACTCCTGAGAACACACCGGGGAGCCTGCCACTGTGAAGTCAGGTGTCTGGAGGGGACTGTCCCCCACCATTGGGAAGGCGGACGAGTCAGAATGGAGCAGGGATTCGGGGCTGGGGCATGGGAGCACTGGCAGAATGGTTGGGGAATGGTACCTCGCTGGGCACCAGCTCACAGAGAGGTCACTCAGATGAACAGTTGTCACCAGTGAGCTATTTCCCTTCTTCCTCCTCCTTCCCAGCTCTCCCCCACTCATAAACTCTCCACTCTCCGAGGTTTATAGGGCTGTCCTAGGTAGGGCTCTGGGAGGTGAGGGTCAGGTGTTGCTTCCCTATGTTGGCCCTGCCATCCACAGCCCGAGTCAGTGGCGGGCGGCCTGCTTCCTGAGCCTCTTACCAGGTGACATCAGTCACCCGCCCCCATCACTTCACCCGGTCACCAACCTCTGCAATGTTTCCAGGTTGAGCCGCCCATGCAGAGTTCAGAGGGGACACTGCCAGGCAGACGTCGAGGCCAGAGGGGGCACAGAAGAACTACCCCCAGACCAGAGCCCTGATTTCAGGCTTCACCCCTCCTATGCCAGGCACCGGGACAGAACAGAGATCATCCCTGCTCCTCCCACAGATGGCACTCCCTCTTCTCCAACAACCGACCCATGGGGAGGAACTCCCCAGTGTCTTCACACCCCTTTGTGCATGACTCCTACAACCTTAGTCCTCCCTCGGGTCTAGGGGAACTATCTCCCTTTGCACCTCTCCAGCAGTCTCCAACTCCACGGAGGCTCACTGTGATTCTTGGCCTCCTCTCCCCCAACCCCTGGCCCCTGGGCCTCCTGATCACATCAGCATTTCCCACTGGGGCCAGAGGTTGAGTCAGAGCACCCCACTGTCTCCCCTCCATCCAGGGCAGCTGAGCTGGGTTATTCCAATTACCCGGGATTGCTTCCCGAATCATGTAGATAAATGGGAAGGAGGAGAGAAGGGGGGATGGAGAAGGCCCTTGCTGGCGAGAGGACAGGAGTACCAGGCGCAAAGAAGCACTTGAGGACCCTAGAAACCCAGAGACATCATGGAAGCAGCATTTTTCGATCCTATCACAGTCTGAAACCGAGAGAAAGGAAAAAGGAGAATGAGGCAGCAGTGGCGAGGGATGGGAGCCCATAGACTGGGCCAAACCCATCCAAAAGACAAGAAGCCAGTTGCTCAGGAATGTTACAGGGCGGAGCCAAGATGGCAGAGTGCAGACAAGACTCTCTGTGAGCTCCTCTGATCTTCTCTCAAACCAACAGCAGATTAAGCCTCTGAACTGGTTCTGGAGTCAAACCTCCCCCAAATATTTGGACTACAACACATTTTTAGAAGAATTTACCTTGGAAGAGCTCTGGAGCAGGTTTGTTTCAGATGGGCAGGAGGTCGGGTGGTTTGCTGAGCTCAGGCGGTAGTGCGCAGACAGGGCAGGAAATCGGGGCTGGGACAGAGCTTGGCAGATTCTAAGCACCTGGAAATTCCCTGGGAGACTCTTGAGCCACTTTGTTCTGGTTGCCAGCAGGTGCTTTGGCAGATCTGCCTTTTGTAAAAGGTAGATTGTCACCCACTGCAAAAGTCAGTCCTAGCCTGGCCAGCCCAGCACCAGAAGTCAATCACCCAAATTGCCCCAGAGTGAATTGAAGCAGCTGCCACTTCTCTGTTTTAAACAGACCTCAAGCTTTAAAAAGTGAGTAAGAAACAGAAAAGAGCTCTCACCATAGACAGCTTTTATGCAGAGAGAGAAGAACAGACCTCAGATCCTGAGGTTCCTAAAGGTAAAGCAACGCCAGAGGAAGCCACAAAGGGAGACATGACCTGGTCCCCATTTCACAAGGCTTTCCTGGAAGATTGCATAAAGAATCTCAAAAGAGAGTTAGAAGAAAAATGGGGAAATGAATTGAGATCAGTGCAAGAAGGATATAATGCCCTACAAAAGAAATAAGAAAAAGACACAAATTCACTGAAAAAAACAAAATTGGTGAAATGGAAAAAGAAAGCAATTCACTGAAAAATAAAACTGGTGAAATGGAAAAAGGCTGCAATGAACAAAATAATTCAATTGGCCAGTTACAAAAGGAGCTAAAAAGGTAACTGAAGAAAATAATACATTAAAAATTAGAATTGAACAAATGGAAGTGAATGACTCAATAAAACTTTAAGAATCAAATAAAAACCAAAAATATGAAAAAAATAGAAGAAAATATGAAATATATCCTAGGAAAAACAACTGACTTGGAAGACAGATCTAGGAGAGGCAATCTAAGGATTATTGGACTTCCTGAAAGCCATGATGAAAAAAAGAACCTAGACTCCAACTTCCAAGAAATCATGAAAGAAAACTGCCCTGGTGTTTTAGAACCAGAAGGCAAAATCGCCATCAAAGAATGCACTGATCACCTCCTGAAAGAGACCCCAAAATTAAATCCCCAAGCAATATCGTGGCTAAATTTCAGGACTATTGCACTAAGGAAAAAATATTGCAAGCAGCTAGAAAGAAACAATTCAAATTCCAAGGAATTGTAATTAGAATCACCCAAGATCTGTCAGTTTCCACATTAAAGGATCGAAGGGCCTGGAATCAAATATTCTGAAAGGCAAAGGAACCTGGACTACAGCCAAGAAGAAGCTATCCAGATAGAATGAGCATTATCCTCCAGGGAAGAAAATGGACATTCAGTGATGTAGGTGAATTTCACCTATTTCTAATGAAAAGACCAGATCTGAACAAAAAATTTGACCTCCTAACACAGAACTCTAGAGAAGGATAAAAAGGTTAAAAGGAAAGAACTCTTGCGAACTATATTTCTACTATGGGGATACTTAAAGAATGGGGATATAATTTGATATTACTTTGATAATATGAAAAAGAAAACTAGAGGGGGAAAGACTACCATACTGGAAAAAGAGGGGAAAGGAGGTAAAATAAGGTTAAAAAAAGGAGGTAAAAATAAGGTAAGATCTCATGAAGAGACAAAGAAAACCTAATATAATTGAAGGAAAGAAGGGAGGGGGATGAGCCTTGTGTGAGTCTTACTCTCATTAAATTGAGCTCTAGAAGAGTATATCAGACACATTTGGTTTCACAGAGCAAGTTGTCCCTCCTTATAGGGAAGTAGGAGGGAAAGGAGGAAAAGAAAGGGATAGACTAATAGATGGGAAAATAGAAGAATTAGGGGAAAGGTGTAAAAAAGGGAGAGGGGGTCCAAAGGGGGAAGGACTGTTTGAGGGAGGTGGTCATCAAAAGCAAAATACTGGGGAGGAGAGAAGGGGGAAAGGGAAGAGAAAAACATAACTCTGGGTAAATAAGATGGCAGGAAATACAGAATTAGTTATTTTAACTGTGAATGTGAATGGGATGAATTCGCCCATAAAGCGGAAGCAGATAACAGACTGGATTAAAAGCCAGAATCAAACAATATGTTGTTTACAAGAAACACATCTAAAGCATAGAGATACATACAGAGTGAAGGTAAAAGGCTGGAGCAGAACCTATTATGCTTCATGTGAACAAAAAAAAAAAAAAACAGGGGTAGCAATCCTGATTTCAGATCAAGTAAAAGCAAAGATAGATCTAATCAAAAGAGATAAGGAAGGAAACTATATTTTACTAAAGGGTACCATAGATAATGAAACAATTTCAATACTAAACATATATGCACCAAGTGGTATAGCATCTGAATTCCTAGAGGAGAAGTTAAGAGAGATGCAAGAAGAAATGGACAGCAAAACTATACTAGTGGGGGATCTCAACCTTGCTCTCTCAGAATTAGATAAATCAAACCACAAAATAAATAAGAAAGAAGTTAGGGAGGTAAACAAAATGTTAGAAAAGTTAGGTATGATAGATTTTTGGAGAAAATTGAATGGAGACAGAAGGGAGTTTACTGTTTTCTCTGCGGTCCATGAAACATATACAAAAATTGACCATGTGTTAGGGCATAAAACCCTCAAAATCAAATGCAGAAAGGCAGAAATAGTAAATGAATCTTTTTCAGATCATGATGCAATAAAAATCACATGCAGTATAAGGCCAGTAGAAAATAGACCAAAAATTAATTAGAAACTAAATAATCTCATCCTAAAGAATGAATGGGTGAAACACCAAATCTTAGACACAATCAATAATTTCGTCCAGGAGAATGACAATAATGAAACAACATACCAAAATTTGTGGGATACAGCCAAAGCGGTTGTAAGGGGTAATTTTATATCTCTAGATGCTTACTTGCATAAAATAGATAAAGAGAAGATTAATGAATTGGGCTTACTATTAAAAAAGCTAGAAAAACCCTCAACTATTAACCCATACTTGCTAGCTATGAAACTCTGGGATAGTCACTTCTTTGTGCCTCAATTTTCTTATCTATAAAATGATTATTTGGATGGATGGATTGGCTTCTAAGATTCCAAGCCATGCTTTACTTCACTCATTCCTGTAATCAATCTCCTGGTTTGTCCTGTTCCTTCTCCTTCCCTGTTGCTTTGCCCCGTAGAGAAACCTTGGTCCTATACTTTTCTTTCTCTCTCTCATCTTATGAGTCAAAATGAGCTGACTGTTCTATGCCTAGGGAATGTGCATGCTATTTATATCTATCATCCAATAAAAATCCAGGTAGCTGTAGATGTAGTATGACATCTCCTTCCTTCCTCAATAAGTTCAATATCTGGTCTACAAATTTTTACTCTTCCCCAACTCCTGGCTTCATAGTAATAAACTTCATTATACACACTGACTCTCTCTCAAATACCCTAACCACTTAGGTCCTCAATCTCCCTACCTTCCATAAGTTATTCCTCCACCCCACTTCAGTTACACACAAAAATTGTCCTTTGCAGGACACAAAGGGTCCTATCCTTGATCCCACCATTACTCACAACTACTGATCTCTTAGAACCAAATCCAATGGTTCTTTTAAGTCTTCATTCTCCTTGACCTCTCTGAAGCCTCTGACACTGTTGATCACTCTGTACTGAATACTTTCTTCTCTCTAGGTTTTCAGGACATTTCCCCCTCTCCTGCTTTTCCTTCTACCTATCTGGCTTCTTCTCTGTGTTCTTTTCTGGATCCTCCTCCAGATCACATTCTAAAAACTGTAGGTTTTCCTCAGGTGTCTATCCTGGGTTCTCTTCTTTTCTCCCTTTAGACTATCTGACTTGGTGATCTGATCAGCTTCCATATATTTAATTCCCATCTCTATGTTGATGATTCTGAAATCTATGTTATCGTGCCTCAAATTCTTTCCTATCCTCCAATCTTGCATCCCAAACTGCCTTTTAGATATATTGAATTGAATGTCCAATAGACATCTTAAAGACAACATGTCCTATATCCAGTCTGTTGCCAAGACCTCATCTTTTTTTCATGAGCTTTCTCTTATGAGTTAAGATTTTTGGCCTGTTTTGTTTTTGTCTGCCTGATCTCTCCACTTCCCAAGTCAATAAAATCTTTCTGAAGATACTCTTGAGACCCACTTTTGTCTTCTCACCATGATTACTAATTTATAGAGACTAAAAAGATTTTAATGAAATTATTGTATCAGAGGTGCATAAGTTTCTGTGAGAGTGGGAGAGGATATGCTTCAGTGTTTCTCTGTGTGTGCTACCATATCCAGCATATCTAAAATACACCCCCCATTAACCAGGAGTCTTCTGCAGGCAGGACACAGTCACCTTATATAGACTAACACTTCCAAGCCCCAGGAAAATATTCAAATAGGGCTCTGAGTAAAGCAGGTGGGGGCCATTTCTGTTATTTTTACAAATGGAAGGAACTCATTCAAGGAAGACAGGGGATTTGCTCAGTCTCACCCTGCTTAATATGTTTCCCACACAAGCACAAAATTAGGGTGGAGGGGTTGGTTTGCCTTTCACAAACCCACAGTTACTACTGAAGCATCCCCAAATTCCTATGTCTATTGTGATCCTGTCCCTTTGCTCTTGGCTAGTGCCTTCTCAGAAATAATCAAAACCTGAAGCTTGGCTGTCAGAGGAGAAAAGGTTCAAGATGGAGGAAAACTAGCCTGGAAGACAATAAAGTCTGGCTCAAGGTCTGGGTCTTTGACTTTCTGGCCCTGTGACCTTGGCCATGGCCCTTCCCTCCTCTTGAAGTCAGTTACTCTTTTCTCAAACGAGGAGGTCAAATTAAATGAGCTTTGAGGTCTCTTTCAACCATTTATCCTACTCAAACCTACAAGCTCATTCAAACTCTCCCTCCATTACCATACCCCTCCATCACATCCCTCTCCCCAAGCAATCCATCCTCTTCCCCGCCCCCCTCCTCAGGAGAAACCCTGGTTAGTCTAATGCTTTCCCTGAGGACAGCCCTCTTTCAGCAAGTTCTGCCCTTATTCTACCCCTAAAGACTGAAGTGAAGCCCATGGTTCTTCCTGATTGGGCCTCCTGAACCAAAGGTGCCTCCCCCCATCTTACAGGTACTAACAAACTTCAAAATCCAAAGGACTGGAAGACCAAGGTCTCATGGGGATAAGATCAGTTCTCTTTCCCTACCATGGACAGCAGTCCTGTTCTCTGAGGCTTATTTTTCCTGGCTCCTTGACTCCCATGCTCAGGAGCCGGGGCTTCAGAGGGCTTTGAGTTGGTCTCCCCACATCTTTCTCATTTTTTTTGGCCTGAGGACTATTTTAGTTGTATGCCATAAATTTTTCATAAGTTGATTCATCATTATCATTCTACTTCATAATTATTGCTACTATAATTTGTTCTTTGATCCATTTCTTATTTAGGATTTCATTGTTAAGTTTCCATTTGAGTCTGTGTCTTTTGTTTGTGGTCCCTGAACTGATTACTGTCTTTACTGAATTATGGTCTGTAAAGGATGTGTTTCCTATTTTTGCCTTTTTACATTTGGATTTAATGTCTCTGTGCCCTAATGCACAGTCCATTTTTGTAAAAGTTTCATATGATGCTGGGAAATATATTTATTCTTTGAAAGTCCTGTTTTAGAAGATGCCATAAATCTTTTCCCTTTAGTTTCTCTAGCAATTTGTTCAATAGTTTCTTTTGTTTATCTTTGTTAGATTTGTCTAAAACTAAGAGACAATAAAGTTTCTTATTATTATTGTATTATGGTCTATCTATTTGTAACTTAACTAATTTTTCCTTTATGAATTAAAATTTTATGACATTTGGAGCATCTAAAGTTTATAATGATATTGGTTTGTGTATAGTTCCTTTCAGTATCAAGTAGGTTTTTTTTGTTTATCTCTGTATTGTGAATGTTTGGTTTTGTTTTGTCAGATAGCATTGCAATGAGTTTTTGGGCGGGATTCACTGGATGCATAATGAATTTTGCTCCAATCCCCATTATTGTTCTACAAGTCTTTGCTTGTTAGCTGTGTTTCTTGTAAACAACAGATTGTGGAATTTTGTTTTCTTATCCACTCTTTCACTTGCTTTTGTTTTATTGGCTGGCTTAATATACTTATATTTAAAGTTTTGAGAGCTAGGTTTATATTCACTTCCATTTATCTCAAATATTTTTTCTGAATTATTAGCATTTTTATTGTTATTCATTTTCTTCTGTAAAGGCAATATTTTGTCTCTTGAATTATTTTTGTTTAATTTACTTTAAGGCACAGGCTCTTTTCCTGTTTCCCTCAAGCCTCCTCCTCCCATTTGTCACCCCTTTCCCTACTTTTAAAGATGTACTCAACTTATTAATTTTTTTCCTTTCCCATTTACTATTATCTAGTTCTTCCCTTCTTTTTTATCTCAAAGTTAAGAAGGTAGGTAAATCCCGCTTCCTCTCATCAACTTGTTTTGTCCCTTAGATTTAAAATTTTCATTTATTCTACCCTTTAAAAAATTCTCTCATTCTCCTTATTTAGCTTCCCTTTCTATTCTTGACTTTTTTTTAAAAAATTTATGGCCCTGCTTTCTTCTTGGGGGCAGAGCCAAGATGGCAGAGGGAAGACATGACTCTCTGTGACCTCTTCTGACCTTCTCTCAAACCAACAGCAGATTAAACCTCTAAACTGGTTCTGGAGTCAAATCTCCCCCAAATATTTGGACTACAACACATTTCTAGAAGAATTTACCTTGGAAGAGCTCTGGAGCAGATGGGCAGGGGGTTGGGCAGTTTGCCAAGCTCAGATGGTAGTGTGCAGATAGGGCACGAAGCCGGGTGGGACTCAGCATGGCAGATTCTAAGCACCTGGGAAGTCCCTGGGAGACACTTGGGCCACTTTGCTCTGGTTGTCAGCAGGTGCTTTGACAGATCTGCCTTTTGTAAAAGGCAGATTGTCACCCACTGCAAAAGTCGGTCCTAGCCTGGCCAGCCCAGCACCAGAAGTCAATCACCCAAATTGCCCCAGGGCAAATTGAAGCAGATGCTGCTTCTCTGCTTTAAACAGACCTCAAGCTTTAAAAAGTGAGTAAGAAACAGAAAAGAGCTCTCACCATAGACAGCTTTTATGCAGAGAGAAGAACAGACCTCAGATCCTGAGGTTCCTAAAGGTAAAGCAACGCCAGAGGAAGCCACAAAGGAAGATATGACCTGGTCCCCATTTCACAAGGCTTTCCTGGAAGATTGCATAAAGAATCTCAAAAGAGAGTTAGAAGAAAAATGGGGAAATGAATTGAGATCAGTGCAAGAAGGATATAATGTCCTGCAAAAGAGATATGAAAAAAATACCAATTCACTGAAAAACCAAATAGGTGAAATGGAAAAAGGCTGCAATGAACAAAATAATTCAATTGGCCAATTACAAAAGGAGCTAAAAACATAACTGAAGAAAATAATACACTAAAAATTAGAATTGAACCAATGGAGGTGAATGAATCAATAAGACTTCAAGAATCAGTTAAACAAAAACAAAAAAATGAAAAAAATAGAAGAAAATATGAAATATCTCCTAGGATAAAATGACTGACCTGGAAAATAGATCTAGGAAAGACAATCTAAGGATTATTGGACTTCCTGAAAGCCATGATGAAAAAAAGAACCTAGACTCCATCTTCCAGGAAATCATGAAAGAAAACTGCCTTCATGTTTTGGAATCAAAAGGTAAAATCGCCATTGAAAGAATTCACCGATCACCTCCTGAAAGAGACCCCAAAATTAAATCCCCAAGGAATATCATGGAGAAATTTCAAGACTATTGCACCAAGGAAAAGATATTGCAAGCAGCTAGAAAGAAACAATTGAAATTCCAAGGAATTGTAATTAGAATCATTCAAGATCTGTCAGCTTCCACATTAAAAGATCAAAGGGTCTGGAATCATATATTCCGAAAGGCAAAAGAACTTGGATTACAGACAAGAAGAAGCTATCCAGCTAGAATGAGCATTATCTTCCAGGGAAGAAAATGGACATTCAGTGGTGTAGGTGAATTTCACCTATTTCTAATGAAAAGACCAGATGTAAACAAAAAATTTGACCTCCAAAAACAGAACTCAAGAGAAGCATAAAAACTTAAAAAGGAAAGAACTCTTGAGAACTATATTTCTACTATGGCTATACTTAAAGAATGGGTATATAATGTGATTTTAGTTTGATAATATGAAAAAGAAACTAGAGGTGGAAAGGCTATCATATTGAAAAAAGATGGGAAAGGAGGTAAAAATAAGGTAAAATCTCATGAAGAGGCAAAGAAAACCTAATATAATTGAGGGAAAGAAGGGAGGGGGATGACCATTGTGTGAATCTTACTCTCATCAGATTGGGCTCTAGAAGAGTATATCAGACTCATTTGGTTTCATAGAGAGAAAGCTGTCCCTCCTTATAGGGAAGTGGGAGGGAAAGGAAGAAAAGAAAAGGATAGACTAGTAGAAGGGAAAATAGAAGAATTAGGGTAAAGGTGTAAAAAAGGGGAAGGAGCTCTAAAGGGGGAGGACTGCTTGAGGGAGGTGGTCATCAAAAGCAAAATACTGGGGAGGGGGAAGGGAGAAAGGAGAAAGGAAAGAGAAAAACATGATTTGGGTAAATAAGATGGTAGGAAATACAGAATTAGTTATTTTAACTGTGAATGTGAATGGGATGAACTCTCCCATTAAAGAAGATGTACTACCAAATTCCTTGTATGATACAGATATGGTGCTGATAGGTAAACCAGGTAGGTGAAAACAGAAAAAGAAAACTATAAACCAATTTCCCCCAATGAACATTGATGCACAAATCTTAAATAAGATATTAGCAATGAGATTACAGAAAGTCATCTCCAGGATAATACACTATGGCCAAGTAGGATTTATACCAGGAATGCAAGGCTGGTTCAATATTAGGAAAACTATCAGCATAATCAATTATATTAATAACCAAACTAACAAAAATCATATGATTATCTCAATAGATGTAGAAAAAGCATTTTATAAAATCCAACACCCATTCCTATTAAAAACACTAGAGAGTATAGGAATAAATGGGCTTTTCCTTAAAATGATTAGTAGTATCTACTTAAAACCATCAGCAAGTATCATATGTAATGGGGACAAACTAGAACCATTCCCAATAAGATCAGGAATGAAACAAGGCTGCCCACTGTCACCATTATTATTTAATATTGTATTAGAAATGTTAGCTTTGTCAGTAAGAGAAGAAAAAGAGATTAAAGGAATTAGAGTAGGTCATGAAGAAACCAAATTATCATTCTTTGCAGATGACATGATGATATACTTAGAGAACCCTAGAGACTCAACTAAAAAAATTACTAGAAACAATTCACAACTTTAGCAAAGTTGCAGGATACAAAATAAATCCCCATAAATCATTAGCATTTTTATATATTACCAATAAAGTTCAGCAGCAAGAGATACAAAAAGAAATTCCATTCCAAATAATGGAGGATAGTATAAAATATTTGGGAATCAATCTGCCAAGGAAAGGTCAGAAACTAAACTACAAAACACTTTCCACACAAAATCAGACCTCGTCAATTGGAAAAACATTAAATGCTCATGGGTAGGTCGAGTGAATATAATAAATATGACAATACTACCCAAACTAATTTACTTATTTAGTGCCATACCAATCAAACTCCCAAGAAATTATTTTACACTTCTAGAAAAAACAGTAGCAAAGTTCATTTGGAAGAACAAAAGGTCAAGAATTTCAAGGGAATTAATGAAAAAAAGGCTGATGAAGGTGGCCTTGTTGTACCAGATCTAAAACTGTATTATAAAGCAGCAGTCATCAAAACCATTTGGTACTGGCTAAGAAATAGAGTAGTTGATAAGTGGCATAGAATAGGCTCACAGGACAAACTAGGCAATAACTATAGCAATTTAGTGTTTGATAAACCCAAAGACCCCAGCTTCTGGGATAAGTACTAACTATTTGGCAAAAACTGCTGGGAAAATTGGAAACTAGTGTGGAAGAAATTAGGGCTTGACCCACACCTAGCACCACATACCAAGATAAGATCTAAATGGGTTCATGATCTAGGTATAAAGAGTGATATTATAAGCAAATTAGAGGAACATAGTATAGTTTACCTCTTAGACCTGTGGAGATGGAAGGAATTTGTGCCCAAAGAAGAACTGTAACTCTTAATTGAACACCAGATAGATAATTTTGACTATATTAAGTTAAAAAGGTTTTGTACAAACAAAATCAATGCAGACAAGATTAGGAGGGAAGCAATAATTTGGGAAATCATCTTTACATTTAAGTATTCTAATAAAGGCCTCATTTCTAAAATACATAGAATATTGACTCATAAGATTTCAAGCCACTCTCCAATCGATAAATGGTCAAAGGATATGAACAGACAATTTTCAGATGATGAAATTAAAACCATTTCTAGTCATATGAAAAGGTGCTCCAAATCACTATTAATCAGAGAAATGCAAATTAAGACAACTCTGAGGTACCACTACACACCTGTCAGATTGGTTAAGGTGACAGGAAAAGATAATGACAAATGTTGGAGGGGATGTGGGAAAACTGGGACACTGATACATTGTTGGTGGAACTGTGAAAGGATCCAACCATTCTGGAGAGCAATTTGGAACTATGCTCAAAAAGTGATCAAACTGTGCATACCCTTTGACCCAGCAGTGTTTCTATTGGGCCTATATCCCAAAGAGATCTTAAAGGAGGGAAAGGGACCCACATGTGCAAAAATGTTTGTGGCAGCCCTTTTTGTAGTGGCAAGAAACTGGAAATTGAAAGGATGCCCATCAATTGGAGAATGGCTGAATAAATTATAGTATATTAATGTTATGGAATATTATTGTTCTATAAGAAACAACCAGCAGGATGATTTCAGAGAGGCCTGGAGAGACTTGCATGGACTGATGCTGAGGGAAATGAGCAGAACCAGGAGGTCATTATATACAGCAACAACAAGACTATATGATGATCAATTCTGATGGACATGGTTCTCTTCAACAATCAGATGTTTCAAACCAGCTCCAATTGTTCAATGATGAGGAAAGCCATATACACCCAGAGAGAGGGATCTGAATGTGGAGTAAAACATAACATTTTCATACTCTCTATTGATGTTTGCTTTTATTATGTTTCCCTTCTCAGATTTTTTTCTTGTAGATCCGATTTTTCTTCCCCAACAATATAACTGTATAAATATATATACACATTTTATTTGTTAAGTATTTCAACATGGTTAACATGCATTAGACCTCTTGCCATCTAGGGGAGGGGTTGGAGGTAGGGGGGAAAATTTGTAACAGAAAGCTTTGCAAGAGTTAGTGTTGAAAAATTACACATGCATATATATTTTGCAAATAAAAAGCTTTAATAAATAATTAACAAAAAGTAATAATTTATGACCCTAATCCTTACTAATTGTCTGTATTCATCCTGAAATTTAAACTTCCAAAGTATTTATCTACTTTGTATTCCTTCTTCTAAACAGTTTGTTCTTTCCTCTATTTCTTTGAGAGACTCATGATCAGCAGTTCAAGTTTTTATATTCTGCTGGTTATTTATGCTATGCAGGCCATAAATTCTTCATCCATGATTCTTATTTCTCTCTTAAACTATTGTGGTATTTCCTGGTTTGGTTCCATGTTTTCTCGGGAATTCAACAATCTGTTGCCACAGAATCATGGTTTGAGAATAGAGGTAGCATGTGCTGATAAGCAATGGAGCAGTAGAAAATTAAATGAATAAAAAGACTGAGAAAGGGCCATGGGATTTGGTATTTTTAAGAGCTTTATTGTAACAGGAAAATTGTTAATATGATGATACAAAACTCTTCATACCAAATGTAATATTAACTGTCACTACCTCTTAATGATCTGAGCAATATCTGAATTCCAGTAATGTCCTTGCATTCCTACCTTTAAGATAATGCCAACAGGTTTAACTGAACCACACCCTAAATTCCCCAGCCCTGGAATTTTACCTTGTAAAAGAGCCCAGCTTGAGCTCAATCTAAGTTCCTAAATGCTCTTGTCCTCTTCTGTTGGGATTCATAGCATGAAGAGCACAAAAGCCAGAATGAAGTAGTTTTCCTAACTTGGACTGCTGAGGGAGACTAGCATCTCATGACTAGATCTTGCTACCTCATACTCCCCCTTATCAGAACCTTTTTCTTGGGCCTTTCTTGGGCAGAGCCTATTGTGCTCTGCACTCCTGGGACATACCCCAGGGTGGCAGGTTTGCTACCTGTTATTTCAATTGAAGATGCTTTATTCCTCCACTTATGATTTTGATTTATTTTGGGACTCAACAATTGATAAACTTGAGATGGAAATTTTAGGAAAGCGGTGGGGGTGGAAGCCAGATTGCTTAGGACTGAGAAGTGTGTGGGTTGTGAAAAAATGGATGATAGCTTGAGAGAGTGGGGCAGTAACTCTTCAAAGGAAAGAAGACCTCAAGGTGAGGTCCCTCCTCCATCTTTCCTTTTTAATTTTCACGAGATGGAGAGAACTAGAAATGCAATGACTAAGCGCACACACAGTCTGCTCTATCAGTTACTTAGGCACGAATTCACTGATCTGCATTCTCTTGGGGTCAATCCCTGATCTGTCCCTCTCCTCACCTCTGAAATGCTATGAAACGAAGTAGGAGCAGATATGTAAAGACAGAGACAACGAGAATAAGGGACAGATTTTAAATTCTCTTTCTGTCTCCTTACTCTGTAACCATGAATGATTACTTCACAGTATTGAAATTGTGAAAAATGGAAAGGAACTTACAGGTATTTTAGTCCAACTTCATCATTTTAGAAGGATTAGCAAGAATTGAGGACCAGGGAGGGGAAGTGGCTGATCCAGAATAGGAGGCTGCCGGAATGAGATCCTCTGACTCCCATCCAGAACTCTTTCCCTTTCCCTTCAGTGAGATTTTCTTTGCTTCCTCTATGAGGGCCCTATTCATTGCCCTAGGTGAGTTTCTTAGCACTCTTTCTCTTATGGTGGGTCTCCCAATGATGTGTCATCTAAATTATGCTGTTGCAGACACATAGTGGGGTCAAAACTGCTTAAAATTGCAGGCCACATATTTCTAATTCCCTTGCTCTGAGTCTTTAGGCCATATGACTGAGGAAAGATTGCCCTCTTGTGCTTGTTTCTTTCAGATAACCCTGCTAGCTCCCTCAGGGAAAAAGAGGGGGGATTCAGAGGTGGGGATTTTGTCTTGGAGAGTCAGAAAGCTTTCTTCTATAACTAAGTACATTAGCATCAGCCCCTCAATGGCTTGCTCTGATGAGTTCCTCCACAAGCCTTGCCATATAGTCCCTTAAGATTTGCCATCATCTGAGAGTTCCGGCAAGATGGCAGAGTGAAGACGTGACTTTCTGTTTCCTCCTCTGACCTTCTCTCAAATCAACAATAAAATAAGACTCTGAACTGATCTTTAAGTCAACGAATCCAGAAATATTTGGACTAAGAAACACTGCTTGCAGTTACCTCTGAAGAACTTCATAGCAGGTCTGTTTCAGTCGGGCAGCGGGGTAAGCAGTTTGCTCAGTGCATCTCCAGAACTGAGGGCAGGTCTGGAACAGATGGAAAAGAACTGGGTGGGACTCAGCTCCAAACACCAAACTCCAAACACCCGGGGAGTATCTGAGGCACCCAGGACACTCTGCCCTGATTGGGGGCAGGTGTTTTGGCAGATTTGCCTTTTTTAAGGAGTAAATTGGGCAAAGTCCTAGCCCCACTGGCCCAGCACCTGAAATTAATTAGCAGAATTGCCCCAGGGCAAACTACCATAGCCACAGCTTCTCTAGTTTTAAACAGACCCCCAAACTTTAAAAAAAATGAGTAAGAAGCAGAAGAGAGTTCTCACCATAGGCAGCTTTTATAGAGAGAAAGAATGGCAGACCCCAGATCCTGAGGTTCCTATAAGCAAAGCAACTCTTAAGAGAAAGCCATCAAGGGAGATATAACCTGGTCCACCTTTCACAAGGCCTTCCTGGAAGATTGCATAAAGAATCTCAAAAGAGAGCTAGATGATAAATGGGGTAATGAACTGAGAACAGTGCAAGAAGGATATAATGCCCTGCAAAAGAGATATGAAAAGACACCAATTTATTGAAAAACAAAATTGGTGAAGTGGAAAAAGTATGCAATGAACAAATTGGCCAATTACAAAAAGAACTAACAAAGGTGACCAAAGAAAACAACACATTAAAAATAAGAATTGAACAAATGCAAGTGAATGACTTGATAAGACTTCAAGAATCAGTCAAAAAAATGAAAAAATAGAAGAAAATATGAAATATCTCCTAGGAAAAACAACTGACTTGGAAAATAGATCTAGGAGAGACAATCTAAGGATTATTGGACTTCTTGAAAGCCATGATGAAAAAAAAAATCTAAACACTATTTTCCAGGAAATTCTGAAAGAAAACTGCCCTGAGGTTGTAGAATCATAAGGCAAAATCACCATCGAAAGAATTAACCGATCACCTCCTGAAAGAGACCCCAAAATTAAATCCCCAAGGAATATCGTGGCTAAATTTCAGGACTATTACACCAAGGAAAAGATATTGCTAGCAGCTAGAAAGAAACAATTCAAACACCGAGGATCTATAATTAGAATCCCACACGATCTGTCAGCCTCCACACTGAAGGATAGAAGGGCCTGGAGCCAGATATTCGAAAGGCAAAAGAACTTGGTTTACAGCCAAGAATAACGTATCCAGCTAGAATGAGCATTAGCCTCCCGGGAAGAAGATGGTCATTTAATGATATAGGTGAATTTCACCTATTTCTAATGAAAAGACCAGATCTGAACAAAAAATTTGACCTCCAAACACAGAGCTCAAGAGAAGCATAAAAAGGTAAAAAGGAAAGGACTCTTCAGAATTTTATTTCTACTATGGGGATACTTGAAGATTGGGAGTATAATTTGATAATACTTTGATAATATGAAAAAGAAAACTAGAGGGGAAAGACTATCATACTGGGGAAAAAAGGGAAAAGGTGGTAAAATAAGGTTAAAAAAGGAGGTAAAAATAAGGTAAAATCTCATGAAGAGGCAAAGAAAACCTAATGTAATTGAGGGAAAGAAAAGAGGGAGATGAGCATTGTGTAAATCTTACTCTCATCAGATTGGCCTCTAAAAGTGTGTATCAGACACATTTGGTTTCACAGAGAAACTTGTCCTTCCTTATAGCAAAGTGGGAGGGAAAGGAGGAAAAGAAAGGGATAGACCAATAGAAGGGAAATTAGGAAAGGAGTAAAAAAAAGGGGGAGGGCCTCTAAAGGGGGGAGGATTGTTTGGGGGAGGGGATCATCAACAGCAAAATACTAAAGAGGGGGCAAGGGAGAAAGGGGAAAGGAAAGGGAAAAACATAACCTGAGTGAATAAGATGGCAGGAAATACAGAATTAGTTATTCTAACTGTGAATGTGAATGGGATGTACTCTCCCATAAAGCAGAAGCAAATAGCAGACTGGATTAAAAACCAGAATCCAACAATATGTTGTTTACAAGAAACACATCTAAAGCATAGAGATACATACAGGGTGAAGGTAAAAGGCTGGAGCAGAACCTATTATCAGGTGAACAAAAAAAAGCAGGGGTAGCAATCCTGATCTCAGATCAAGTAAAAGCAAAGATAGATCTAATTAAAAGAGATAAGGAAAGAAACTATATTTTATTAAAGGGTACCATAGATAATGTAGCCATATCAATACTAAATATATATGCACCAAGTCGTATAGCACTGAAATTCCTAGGGGAGTAATTAAGAGAGATGCAAGAAGAAATAGACAACAAAACTATACTAGTGGGGGATCTCAACATTGCTCTCTCAGAATTAGATAAATCAAACCACAAAATAAATAATAAAGAAGTTAGGGAGGTAAACAAAATGTTAAAAAAAGTTAGGTATGATAGATCTTTCAAGAAAATTGAATGGAGACAGTAGGGAGTTTACTTCTTTCTCTGCAGTTCATGGAACTTATAGAAAAATTGACCATGTGTTAGGGCATAAAACCCTCAAAATCAAATGCAGAAGGGCAGAAATAGTAAATGCATCTTTTTCAGATCGTGATGCAATAAAAATCACATGCAACATAAGGCCAGCAGAAAATAGACGAAAAGTTAATGGGAAATTAAATAATCTAATCCTGAAGAATGAATGGGTGAAAGAGCAAATCATAGACACAATCAATAATTTCATCCAGGAGAATGACAATAATGAGACAACATAACAAAATGTGTGGGATACAGCAAAAGCGGTTATAAGGGGTAATTTTATATCTCTAGATGCTTACTTGCATAAAATAGAGAAAGAGAAGATCAACAAATTGGGCTTACTATTTAAAAAAAACTAGAAAAA
>JAJPUD010015806.1:25848-36095 GCA_023553655.1 Myrmecobius fasciatus | reverse complement strand
GTCATCAAAACCGTTTGGTACTGGATAAGAAATAGAGCAGTGGATCAGTGGCACAGGATAGGTTATCAGGATAACCTAGGCATTAACCTTAACAATCTAGTGTTCGATAAACCCAAAGACCACAGCTTTTGGGATAAATACTCTCTATTTGGCAAAAACTGCTGGGAAAATTGGAAACTAGTGTGGAAGAAATTAGGGCTTGACCCATACCTAACACCACATACCAAGATAAGATCTAAATGGGTTCATGATCTAGATATAAAGAGGGACTTTGTAAGCAAGTTAGAGGAACTTAATATAGCTTATCTCTCAGACCTGTGGAGGTGGAACAAATTTATGTCCAAAGAAGACTTGGAACTCCTAATTGAACACCAGATGGATAATTTTGACTATATTAAGTTAAAAAGTTTCTGTACAAACAAAACAAATGCAGACAAGATTAGGAGAGAAGCATCTAAATGGGAAATCATCTTTACATTTAATGGTTCTGATAAAGGCCTCATTTCTAAAATATATAGAGAATTGTCTCATATATATAAGAATTCAAGCCACTCTTCAATAGATAAGTGGTCAAGGGATATGAACAGACAATTTTCAGATGATGCAATTAAAACCATCTCTAGTCATATGAAAAGTTGCTCCAAATCACTATTGATCAGAGAAATGCAAATTAAGACAACTCTGAGATACCACTATACACCTGTCAGATTGGCCAAAATGACAGGAAAAGGTAACGATGAATGTTGGAGGGGATGTGGGAGGGCTGGGACACTAATACATTGTTGGTGGAACTGTGAACGGATCCAACCATTCTGGAGAGCACTTTGGAGCTATGCTCAAAAAGTTGTCAAACTGTGCATACCCTTTGACCCAGCAGTGTTTCTACTGGGCCTATATCCCAAAGAGATCTTAGAGGAGGGAAAGGGACCCACATGTGCAAGAATGTTTGTGGCAGCCCTTTTTGTAGTGGCTAGAAACTGGAAACTGAAAGGATGCCCATCAATTGGAGAGTGGCTGAATAAATTATGGTATATGAATGTTATGGAATATTATTGTTCTGTAAGAAACGACCAGCAGGACGATTTCAGAGAGGCCTGGAGAGACTTGCATGAACTGATGCTGAGTGAAACGAGCAGAACCAGGAGATCATCATGCACAGCAACAACAGTAGTACATGATGATCAATTCTGATGGACATGGATCTCTGCAATAAAGAATTGTCTCAAACCAGTTCCAGTTGTTCACTGAAGAAAACCATATACACCCAGAAAGAGGGACATGAAATATGGACCACAAAGTAACATTTTCATGATCTCTATTGACATTTGCTTGCATTGTATTGCCTTTCTCTGATTCTTTTTTTTTCTTGTAGATAGGATTTTTCTTGCATAACAATGAGGTGATTCAACAAAATTCCAATAAGCTTGTGGTGGGAAGAGCCATCCACATCCAAAGAGGATTATCAAGATTCAATGTGGATTACAATGTAATATTTTCACCTTTTCTGTTGCTCTTTATTTACTTGCTTGATTTTTCTTTCTCATTCCCATGCTCCACCTTTTAATCTGATTTTTTAGTTTTTTTTTGTTTTTGGTAAAGCATGATAAATGTGGAAATTTGTTTAAAAGAACTACAGTTTCACCTATAGTGAATTACTTGCTAAGGGAGGAAGTGGTGGAAAGGGAGGGAGAGAAATGTGGAAAACAATTTTTTGTGAGGTTAAATGTTGAAACCTATCTTTGCATGTATGTTGAAAAATAAAAAGCTATTATTATTTAAAAAAACTTATCATCATCATGATAATGGATGCTTTTAATTTTTCATAAAACTTTCTTTTGAAGTTAAGAAAATTAGGCACACAAATCAATAATTTCTGTATTCTTCTTAACTGTCTTTTTTTTTGGTGAGGGGGAAGTAATGGGGAAGACAGAATAATACCATTATTTTTGATCAACAATGAATTATACCCAAGAAATAACATAAGGAATATTATCCTGGAAATGTGTAATAAAAAATGAATGGGACTGGTTGTATTATAAGAGGAAGGGAAAATAAGAGAATTTTCATCTGTGGATGCTGGCAGTTGGATTGCTATACTTGGTACCTGTAATCTGTCTGCCTGTCTATTAAATATCATAAATGTTTTCCTACATATGAGTGGAAATGTTATAGATAAGAATTACTCTGAATAAGAAGGTGGAATTGGATTACAATCTGTAATGGAATTACCTGTACTGCTGAGATAATATATCCACTGAAGTACATTATATTTAAGATAGATATTCTGTGTTTCCTTTAATCCTTTCAAAATCTTCCCCTCTTTTAGATGTTTTCAAAAATTGATCACTGAATGCCTTCAAAATTGTATCACCTGTAACACAACTTCCTTCTGCATTTATTCATTCATGTCAATCTACAATCCACAACTTTTCTTCTTTCTCTAACCATTTTCTCAGCAGCCAACTATAATTTGTAAGTTGTTTGTTGGATGTTTATGGATACCCTTAATATATTCCTAGAACATTTTTATAAAGTTAGGAAAATACACACATAGGCCAACAATTACTGATATCTTTTAAAATTTCTTTTATTTGGATAATAAAATTATTTTTGACTCAATGAATATTCTCAAGAAATGAAATAAAGAATATTATCCTGGAAATGTTTAACTTAAAAAATGAGCATTACTTATATAATAAAAGTCCCAGTTATTCTTTACTTTCAATTCAATTAAAAAAAAACATTTATTAATCAACTACTATGTACTAGGCACTTCCCTATTCACCTTCCTAACAAATTCATTAACTACCTTATTGCTGTATGATAGTAACCTGCCACCCACTCTCCTAGTTCTAGAGCAGTGCTCAAATTAACTATGTTCTAATTTTAGAAGGGTTGTATCAATATAGTATGATCACACCTTTTTTGAACCAACATGAATCTCTTTAGCCCTCTACTTCTATATGTATTTTCCTTCTTTGTAAAGATGAAGAAATAAAACATTAATATAAAGAATTATTCATTATGAGTCCCCAATAATTTGATTATCCAAATAAAAGTAAAAATGAGTGACATTGCCACCACCAGAGTGAGCTAAAATTGGAACCACTGCTAGGACAGGCATCAGACCTGAGAAATAAGGAGAGACGCTGACCCAGGGATCTAAAAGAAGACCAATTTAGAGTGAGTTATCAGTTGTTAGAAATAGAACTGATGATTTTGATGCTTAACCTTTGTTTCCTTTTTTCCCTCCTACTGTTTAAAGGAAGAGATGGATCATTTTTTTCTTACTCCCATTTTTTTTTTTTTTGCTGAGGCAATTGCGGTTAAGTGACTTGCCCAGGGTCACACAACTAGGAAGTGTTAAGTGTCTGAGACCAGATTTGAACTCAGGTCCTCCTGACTTCAGGGCTGATGCTCTATCCACTGCAACACCTAGCTGCCCCTTTATTCCCATTCTTTAAGAGTTTTTCTTTCCCTCTCATTATTTGATTCAAATGAAAAGATTGTCCTTTAAGACTAAATGTCTTCTCAAAGAAGTGCTGAATTGTGTGTATATATTGGGAGTATTAAATTAGCCAAATGGGAGGAAATACTTGGTGAGATACACAAAGAGAGAGACTACTAAATTCTGCTACTATCAAAAGGCTTTCACTAGCATGAAAATTTAGTACTGAGAATAACAAAAGAAATTTATTGAAATTTTATAGTTTCCCAAGAGCAAAGGATGCATGACTCCTGAACAATGCCTGGATTCAAAGATTCTGAAGTAGTCCTAATGGAGAAGGTCTTGCAAATGTGATAGAGAAGGTCCTGTTACATGAACTTAAAAGAGGAATTGAGAAAAGATAGGGCTACTTGCTGGAAAGTGGGATCTGGAAAGAGGAAGAAACTCATTTTACTTTTCACATCTTATTCTTCTCATACTACTTCACTAACAGGACAGAAAAACAAAGAAAAGCAAATGAAAATATTCATTGCCTTCAAGGGATTTGCATTCTCTTTGTGGGAGAGGGGCAACATATATATATATAAGCAATATATAAACATAAGTAAATACAAAATATTTTATATTTAGATTCTAACTCCCTATTATTTCCAGGATCAAATATAAATTTTTCTTTTGGTATTTAATGCTCTTAACAAGCTAATCTTCAGTCCTATATCTCCAAACTACTTCCTTCTATATGATCTTGGAATCAGCTTCTTGTAATTCCTAACACAAAATATTCCCTCTTTATTTCTATGTCTTTGCAAAAGCTGTCCATCATGTCTGAAATGTTCTTCCTCCTTATCTCTGCTTCACAATATCTCTTGTGTCTTTAAAGACTGAGGTCTGCTATCCCTGTTGGCAGGAAACCTTAGTCCTCCTTTCCTCCCTCAGCCACTTTCTAAGGTTTTCTTCCTTTTACTCTGTATGAATCTTATATGTACCTATTTATTTATATATTGCTTCACCATTTGATTACTAGCTTCTCAGGGGTAAGATAAAAAATATAAGAGGGTCCATTGAATAGATATTATCAGTCACTGGATCAATAATGCAAATATAATTATTGCAGTTTGATGATATTCAGAGCACACGTTTCACTGAACATAAAATCACTGAGCCCAGACAATTTGTTGTTAGCAATCTTATATAGAATGTGAGTATATCAGCAGTATGAGAAAAATTAAATTTTACAGATAAGATTATATATGTTTGGAAACAAGTATCAGAAATGAAGACAAGAATATTTGCATTAGGAAGATCAGGGAAGTAGCTGGTCAACATTGGAGTTTAAATTCATGGTCCAGGCTTGAGTTTTGCAGACATCAGAAGATAGGGTGATTTTCTAGCTTCCAGTAATGTCTGAAAGTTCAAGACAGGGATCAAGGTAGGGTTTTTCTTAGCACAATGGCAATCCAAAAGCCCGAACTAGAAATCACTAGGACAAAAACTTCTTTGTGTTTGCAGTTCTTAGATGGGGCTTAGTATATAATAATTACTTACTGAATGTTTTCTGGATGATAGTAGAGTACCTAGCATGATTGAATTTTAAGATGCATAATTTTTAATATCACCCTCCTCTAGCAAAATTATTTTCAGTAATAATTATGACATGAAAACAAATAATAATAATGCCTAGAAAAAGTGTAAAAATTATCTTTTATTGAATTTTGCCTATATAACTATGCCAGTGAAAAATAAAAATAAATAAATATTGTACAAAAAAAGTAATGAATTAATGTTTTTAATTACATTAATGTATCTTTTGAAAAACAGGGAAATTATACTCTTGAATTGATCTGTCACAGAAGTGAATAATAATATAATATTTCTTTGGAAGCCTTAATTTCTGCAATTTGTCAATAACTTTGTCATATTGATCTCTGTATATTCATATTCACTAGATGGTATAGCCAAATATATCCATCTCTCTTTGTCCTTAGTTGAATGAGAAACACTTTTCTTAATTTTAATTTTAAAGTTTCATTGCTATAGTAATGTTAATAACTAACTTTGATATAGTGCTTATAAGTTATCAAATAATTTTATAAATATTATTTCTCTTTATCCTCAAAACAACAAAAAAGATGGAGTGAAATAATTTTCCACTTTAATATAACTTAGAAGGATTTCAGGAAAGAATTGTCACTTGGATAAAAGGGCAACAGTTTAGCATAGAGTGTGTCCAGACAAGACAATGGAAGAATCTTCTTAGCCACAGCACAGATAAGGAACAGAGGCCCCATCATGTTGGCACAGTAGGCCAATGGCACAACAAGATAGTTGTGAGGTCTCTAGCCCCAGTACAGAAGGCAAATTCTGAGCCTCAGAAATCTGGCACAATAGGTGAAACTAGCCTAGGTTACCTCAGGGCAGTAAGTAAACCACAAGCACCTGAAACTGCTGCATGGAAAACCAAGGACAAGACTTCAGCTCCTAGCATAAGAAGCTTGGGACAATGTTCCCTATGTCCTAAGAGCAGAAGTCAATTTGAAAAGCCACAAAATAGGCTTAAAATGAGAGAAACAGAAAAGAACCTTTGCCATAGAAAGCTGTTATGTCCAAAGGGAAGATCAAAACCCAAACTTAGAAGAGGACAACATTGTAAAAATGACTACTTGTGAAGCCTCAAAGGGAAATGTAAATTGGTCCCAAGCTCAAAAAATCCTGTTGGAAAACTCAAAAAAAGATTTTAAAAATCATGTAAGAGAGATAGAGATAGAAGAAAAATTATGTGTTATAAAGGAGAAATTATGAAACTTAGAAACTTATGAAACTATGAAGCTTAGAAAAGGAAGCTCAGAAATGGAAAAAAAAAACTCTTTAAAAATGGAATTGGCTAAATTGGAAAAAAAATCCCAGAAAATAACTCTTTAATAGTAGAATTGCCAAATGTAAAGGGAGATGATACAAAAGCTAACTGAGGAAGATTAATCCTTAAAAATTTGAACTGGGCAGATAGAAGCCAATGAATACAAGACATCATAAATCAATCACACAAAATCAAAAGGATGAAAAAATAGAAGAAAAATATAAGATTCCTCTTTGGAAAATGACAACAACAACAACTGGCCTTTAAAATAGATTCAGAAGGGAGAGTAAATTGAGGAGTGATCAGAAGTAAAACACTGATGAAGAGGAATAGGGTGAAAGAAAAGAGAAAAGTATAAATGGGGAAAACTAAGTAGAGGAACATAAAAAGTAATAAAAAGTGTGAATGTGGATAGAATGAACTTTCCCATAAAATGAAAGCAGCTAACAGAATGGATTAAGAACCAGAATCCTATGCTATCTTTCCAGAAAACACATTTGAAACAGATACACAAAATAAAAGTAAAAGACTGGAGCAGAATATATGCTTCAGCCAAAGTAAAAAAAAAAAATCAGGTAGCAATCCTGATCTCAGACAAAGCAAAAGAAAAAAAATAGTTCTAATTAAAGAGATGAATTTAACTTCATTTTTCTAAAAAAGTACCATTGACAATGAAGCAATATCAATATTAACTTTATATGAATCAATTGTTATATAATTCATATTCCTAGAGGAGAAGCTAAGTGAATTTTAGGAATAAATAGTCTCACTTTCTTCTCTGCAATCATTTGGGATGTTAAAATATATATCAGGATAACTGAAGATAGATGCAGTGGGAGTCCTTGACCTTTGTAAGCTAAGTCTTTTAACAAGTCTCAGTTTGACTGAAGAAGTCTTAAAGCTAAATAATAGTGAAATGAGACAAAATATGACCTTTTTATCTAATAAAAGTAAAGAATAAAAAAGGAATTGATTTGGGAGGGGAGGACAGTTAGAATTTCTGGTGATATGGGTTTAAGATAAGTTCCTTCAAAAAGAAATCCAGCCAGTGAAACTCAAAATATCCAGTAAAGAAGAAAGGAAAAAGGAAGAAAGGAATAAAAGGAAAGCAGGCAATCAGAAAGTTGTTGTTCCTGTAGGATGTCTTCTGCTCACAGTGGTTGTTTTTGTCCTTCATTTTCTTGCTGTTACATAAATCAGAAAGAGCCAAAATAGAGAAAGAAAATTATAGGCCAATTTCCTAATGAATATTGATGTGAAAATTTTAAATAAAGTACTAGCAAGGTAATTACAACAATATATCACAAATCTTCTACACTATGACCAGGTGGGATTTATATCATGAATGTAGGATTGGTTCAATATTAAGAAAACTATAACCTAACAGGTCAAATCAATAATGAAACCAACATAAAACATCAGTATCAATGGATATTGAAAAAGCTTTTGAAAAAATACAGCACCCATTTCTACTGTACACATTAGAGAACATAGAAATAGTGTCTTCCATAAAATGATAAACAATATCTATCCAAAATCTTAATTTGTAATGAAGATATATTAGAAGGTTTCCCAATAATATTAGTTGTGAAGCAAGGATGTTTCACCATTATTATTCAAAACCTCACTAGAAAAGTTAATTATAGAGATAAAAGAAAAAAGAAGCAAAGACTTAGAATAGGTAACAAGGAAACAATATTATCTTTGCAGATGATATGATAATACTAAAAACAAAAAAAAATCTACTTGAAATAAATTAACTTTAGTGAAATTGCAGGATATAAGATAAATCATCAGAATGTCTTTATATGATCAATAAATCTCAGCAAGAATAGTTATAAAGAGGTATTAGATTAATTGTAAATAATATAAAATACTTAGAAGTTTACCTGCCAAGGCAAACCCAGGACCATTTGAATATTATTACAAAACTCTTTTCATACAAATAAAGAAAGGTATTAACAATTGGTAAATATCAGTTACTCATGGGTAGACCTAGCCAATATAATACATTCTGCCTAAACTAATTTACTTATTTAGCTCCATATCAATCAAACTTCCAAAAATTATTTTATAGGGCTAGAAAAATATCAATTTTTTTCTGGAAGAACAAAAATGTCAAGAATATTGAGGAAATTTTAAAAAGAACAAAAATCTCAAATTATACTACAAAGAATAATCGTCAAATATGTGGTACTTACTAAGAAATAAATGGAATATATTAATTATGGAAGACATACTAGCAAATCACCATACTAACCTTGTGTTGTGATAAACTCAAAGACTCTAGCCATTGGATGAAGAACTCATTATTTCACAAAAACTGCTGGGAAAAGTGGAAAACAATAGAGTACAAACTAAGTATAAACTAACATTTCACAATGTATACCAATAAAAGGTCAAAATTGTCATATGGTTTAGACATAAAAGTTGATACCAGAAGGAAATCAGAAGAGCAAGTAATAGTCTGTCTACCTGTTACATCTGTGGAAAAGGGAAGAATTCATGACCAAAGAAGAGATATTCAGAATTACTATCTAAATATATAATATAAAATAGATAATTTTAATTATATCAATTAAAAAAAACTTCTGTGCAAACAAAACCAATGCAAGCAAGATTAGAAGGAAAGGAGGAAGCTGGGAATCAATCCCTACAGCAAGTGTCTTTCATAAAGGTCTCATTTCTGAAATATTTAGAGAACCAAGTTTAGCCATTACTCAATTGATAAATGGTCAAAATATAAGAATAGGAAGTTTTCAATTGAAGAAATCAAAGCTATCTCTAGTCACATGAAGAAATGCTCTGAATCACTTTTGATTAGAAAAAATGATAACTAAAACAACTCTGGGGTATCACTTCACACCTATCAAATTGACTAACAGAATAACAACAACAAAAAAGAAAATGATAAATGTGAAGAGGCTATGGGAACATAGGGACACTAACACACTGTTGGTGAAGTTGTAAAGGGATATAGTCATTCTGGAGAGTAACTTCGATTATGCCGAAAAAGGCAACCAAAGTATGCACACATTTTGATCCAGAATATTACTAGTACGTCTGTATCCCCAAAAGATCATAGAACATGTTAAAGGAGTTACATGTACAAAAATATTTATAACAGCCCTTTTCGTGATGACAAAGAATTGGAAACTGAGAAAATGCCCATCAATTGAGGAATAGCTAAACAAGTTGTGATATATGAATGTAGAGGGGTACAATTGCACAATAAGAAATAATAAGCAGGAACATTTCTGAAAAACCTGGACTTAGGTGAGCTGATTGCAAAATCAAATCAGCAAAACCAGGAAAATAGTGCACACAATATCAGCAACATAGTGTGATGATCACGTATGAATAACTTAGCTCTTCTCAGCAGAATAATTGCCCAAGAAAAATACAAAGAACCCATGATGGAAAAAGCCAGTCACATTCACATGAAGAACTGATGGTCTCTGAATGTAGATTCAAGTATGCTTTTTTCACTTTTTTTGACTGTTACTTTTTCTTCTTTTGATCTGTTTCTTCTTTCATTACTGTGACTAATGTAGAAATATACAAATAATTGTACATATGTAACCTACATGAAGTTGCTTATCATTTTAGGATAAGGGAGAGAAAAATTTGGAACTAAAAATCTTGCAAAAAATTAATGCCAGGGACTTCCTTCCGGGGGTGGAGCCATGGTGGCGGAGATCAGACAGGAGTCTCTGTAACCTCCTCTAACCTCCCCTCAAACCAACAACATATGAAGCCTCTAGACTGATTTTGAAGCAAAAAAAAAATCCACAATATCTGGAGAACAACACGATTCTAGAAGAAGATACCCTGGAAGAACCTCAAAACAGGACTGATCAGCACCAGAAATAATTCAATCAGAGGAGCTGCCCAGTACCTGAAATAATTCAATCAGCAGAACTGCCCCAGGGTGAACTAAAGCAG
>JAJPUD010015806.1:633-15848 GCA_023553655.1 Myrmecobius fasciatus | reverse complement strand
CCAGCAGTGTTTTTACTGGGCCTATATCCCAAAGAGATTTTAAAGGAGGGAAAGGGACCCACATGTGCAAAAATGTTTGTGGCAGCCCTTTTTGTAGTGGCAAGAAACTGGAAATTGAAAGGATGCCCATCAATTGGAGAATGGCTGAAAAATTATGGTATATGAATGTTATGGAATATTATTGTTCTGTAAGAAACGACCAACAGGAGGATTTCAGAAAGGACTGGAGAGACTTGCATGAACTGATGCTGAGTGAAATCAGCAGAACTAGGAGAACATTATACACAGCAACAAGACTATATGACGATCAATTCTGATGGACGTGGTTCTCTTCAACAGTGATGTGATTCAAACCAGTTCCTATTGTTCAGCTATGAAGATAGTCATATACATCCAGAGAGAAGCCTGAGGGAACTGAGTGTGAACCACAACACAGCATTTTAATGCTTTCTGTGAATATTTCCATGCATTTTGATTTCCTTCTTAGGTTGTTTTTTCTTCTTCTCTTTCTAGATCTGATGTTTCTTGTGCAGTAAGATAACTGTATAGATATGTATACATGTATTGTATTTGTCATATAATTTATCCTATTTAGCATGTAGTAGATTACCTGTCATCTAGGGGTGGGGGTTGGGGGGAAGGAGGGGAAAAGCTTGGGAAAAAAAGTTTTTGCAAAGGTCAATGTTGAAAAATCACTCATATGTTTTGTAAATAAAAAGCTTTATATATTAAAAAAATTAATGCCAGAAATTGTCTTGATATATAACTAGGAAACACAAATGCTATTAAAAAGAAAAATTGTACTGTAGCATGGTGCCAGGCACATAGATACTAAATAAATGTTTATTTCTTTCCCCCTTCCTCACACAGCAATAAAAGTAGCATATTTTTTCATTTCCTACTTTAATTTTTAAAACAAAATTTAAAAAGAATTTATTTCAATTTAAAATGTTATTGAAACCAGAAAATATTCATCTATGAACTAAGTAAACAAAAATGTTATACTTTACAGCTTGCACTCTTCCACTTTTTAAATTTTAGTACAAATAAAAATTCCAAGTAATCACATAGAATAACAGAATTTAAGTAACTCAAGTTTTTTTTTCCTTTGCTTTTACAATTATTGTGCCATTTATGGCTTATTTATAAGAATATGCAGGAACATAGGGATGCAAATATGGATTATTCCATAAGTGTATTATTTCAAACTATTAGTAATTTGCTCCTCAAAAGTAGCTCTTTTTTCTGAGAAATTTGTAAGAGTAATGACACAACTAGGAGCTCACTAAATAAACTTTAATGTAGAATACACACACACACAAACACAAACACATGCATGCATGCACATATACATTAAATGAGCAAGAAAATATATATTATATGGTGTATACACCCACATATATAGATACGTATATGTACATACTTTCATGCATATATATATATATATATACATATATATATATACACACATACACCCATACACATATCTATCTCTCTTTCTAATCTTCTATAGACAACAAATCTCCTTACTATCCACACTCACAGTTTGGTTGATTGATTAAAAAAAGGAGAAAAAGGTACTACTGAGAGGATCAGGAAAGCTTTTATCTAGACTTTAGCAAGTAAAACATGAATTGAACATTTAAGGAATATAAGGACTTCCCAAATACAAAAGTTAAAATGAAGCTAATTCTTCTTTTCCTTCTCCTAAGTCCATTTCCTCCAAAATTCTCATTTCTATTGAGGGGACTCTTACCCTTCCAGTTATACAGGTTCACAAATTTCTCTTCCATCTCCCTGAATTCCCATATGCATTCATTTGTTGGGTCTTGTCGTTCCTAACTTCATTACATTTCTCATATCTATCTGATTTTGCAAACTCACATGATTCCTGATTCCCCTTCTCACTCAGATCCCAGTCCTTGCCAGGACTATTATAATAACCTTTTGTCTGGTATTCTTGCTTTTGGCTACTCAAGTCCTGAATACATCCATGCTAGGATCCTCTATACCAACCTTCTAAATGATTACACTGCTTCTAGTCCTTTATTTTTTCATATATAATGTTTCCATGTTGTTACCAGTGCATTTTTTTGAAAGTAGATTTGATTTCCTATGTCACACTATCTCATATTTCCTTTCAAAAGTCTGGAAGTGAATTCGCATTTATTCAGAGATAAAACAAACTCCTTAGCATTAGCAGACTTATTTAACATTACTCCCCTAATTCTACTTTATAGCCAGGCTGTCCATATAGCTGTTTTCTGAACTTGACATCACATATCCAAATCCTATGCTTCAGCACACACTATATCTAATATACCAGCAAAGTATTTCTTCTTCACTTTCCCATCTTGGCATATATAAAGCCAACATTTTCTAGATTATGAGGGAAAATAAGGGAGTTCCAGAAAAAAACATCGACTTCTACTTCACTGAGTACAGTAAACCTGTGGTTTACAACAGAATGTGGCAGTAAAGATATGGGAATATCAGATTATCTAATTTGTCTTTTGAGCAATCTGTATGCAGGACAAAAAAGCAACAGTTAGAATTTAACATAGAACAACCGATTAATTTAAGATTGAAAAATGAGTATGACAAGGCTATATATTATTGCCTTATTTATTTAACTTATTTGCAGTGTACATTAAGCAAAATGATTGACTGTATGAATCAAATGCTGGAATAAGGTTTCTGGAAGAAATATAAAAAATCTCATATTTGCAGATCATGGCTACACTGAAAGCAGAAAGTGAAGGATTA
This sequence comes from Myrmecobius fasciatus, assembly GCA_023553655.1. Lineage (NCBI taxonomy): Eukaryota > Metazoa > Chordata > Mammalia > Dasyuromorphia > Myrmecobiidae > Myrmecobius > Myrmecobius fasciatus. The sequence continues at coordinate 13,082 of JAJPUD010015806.1, read as the reverse complement.
AGAAGCTCTTGATAAATGTGAAAAAGAGTATAAAAACTGACTTGAAGTTTAACATCAAAAAACAAAACAAAAAAACATAACAAACTCTTAAGATTTTGGCAACTAATTCTATCACTTCCTGGAAAATAGAGAGTGTCAGATTTTATATTCTTGGGCTCAAAGAACACTGCAGATGGCAAACGTAGTCATGAAATTAAAAGATGCTTGCTCCTTGGAAGGAAAGCTATGGCAAATTAATATAGTATACTAAGAAGCAGAGGCAACACCTTGCTGATAAAAGTCTAAAATAATCAAAACTATAGTTTTTAAAGCCATAGTTAGAAAAGCTGTGAGAACTAGACTAAAAAGATAACTGAGTGATGCAGAATCTATGCTTTTTGAATTATGGTGCTGGAGAAGACTTCCCTTGGACAAGAAGGAGATTAAGTCAATCAATACTTCACAGAAATTAATTCAAAATATTTACTGGATGTTAAAATAGTGAAGCTGAAGCTTAAATACTTTGGCCACACAGTGAAAAGACAGGGATCATTAGAAAAGACCTTGGTGTTGGGAAAAATTGAAGGAAAAAGGAAAAGGGAATATTAGAGAATGAAACAATGAACAAGAATTTGGACAGATTTCTAGAGATAGCTATGTCCATGGAGTCATGAAGAGTCATATGTAAATAATTGACTAAACAACAAAAATTGTCTATATGTGTGTATGTGTGTGTATGTGTGTGCATGTGTACAAACACTGGAGAAATTGGAGATAAGCTTATAGGGAAAGCAAATGACATTAGGAAGGAATGGGAGGAGCTTCTTTCTTTTTTTAAGCAAAACAAATTCCTCAACTATATATGCCATGCTACACATACATATATATATTCATAAATGTACACATATGTTTATTTATACTTTAAATATTTAAAATATTGCATATTTTAATCTGTACTCTGAGTACTTTATTTCTCTATCTGAAGGTAAATAGCATGTTTTTTCATGAGTCCTTGAAATGTTGTTAATCATTCTGTTCATCAGAGTTTCAAAATATCTTTGCAATATTGTTGGTATTATATAAATCTTTTCCCTGTTCCTGCTCATTTCATTTGATATCAGTTCATGTAACTATTTAATTTCTCTGAAATCACCTTTATCATTTTTTAAAATAATAGCCTTTTTATTTACAAAATATATGCAAAGGTAGTTTTAAACATTGCAAAACCTTGAGTTCCACATTTTTTCCTCCCTTCTTGAGACAGCAAGCAAACCAACATATGTTAAACTTGTGTGATTCTTCTATACATATTTCTATAGTTATGCTGCACAAGAAAAATGAGCTCAAAGAGGGCAAAAAAATGAGAAAGAAAACAAAAAGCAAGCAAACAACACCAAAAAGAGAAAAATACTATGTTGTGATCCACATTCAGTCTCCACAGTCCTCTTTCTGGATGCAGGTGGCTCTCTCCATCACAAGTTTATTGGAATTGGCCTTTTGAAATTGTTGAAAAAAGCCATGTCCATTAGAATTGGTCATTGTATAATTTTGTTGTTTCAGTGTACAATATTTTCTTGTTTCTATTTACTTCACTTAGCATTATTTCATGTAAGTCTCTCCAGGCTTCTCTGAAATTATTGTAGAACAATAATATTCCATAACATTCATATACCCAAACTTATTCAACTATTCTCCAGATGATGGACATGCACTCAGTTTTCAGTTCCTTGCCACTACAAAAAGGACTGCTACAAATATTTTTGCACATGTGGGTCCTTTTCTCTTTTTTATGATCTCTTTGGGATACAAGCTCAGGAGAGACTCTGGGTATGCATAATTTGATAGTCCTTTACGGAAAGTTCCATATTGCTTACCAGAATGGTTGGATCAGTTCATAACTTCACCAACAATGTATTAGTGTTCCAGTTTTCCCAAACCTCCAACATTATCATTATCTTTTCCTGTAATCTTAATCAATCTGAGAAGTATGTAGTGGTTCCAAAGAGTTGTCTTAATTTGCCTTTCTGTGAAAAAATGCTCTAAATCACTATTGACCAGAAAACAGGTTTTTTTTTTGTTTTTTTTCAAACAATATATGTAGTAAAAGAGTGAAATAATATAGCACATTGTTCCCTTACAACTATTCCACAAAGTCCTATAAATCGATCAGATCAAATCCTGTTTGGAAAATTCAAGGAAAAAAAAAAAAACATTCCATTTTTTTCCAGTGCAAGTCAGAAATGTATTCTAATCTGAACCCAAGCCAGAAAAGAAATGATTGGATATTTCCTGGGATCAAATTTCTTTGGATTCACTAAAAATTTTCAGGTCCTCAAATTGACTGTCCTAGAGATCTTGGAAGAACATAATGCTGAAAACTGGAGAAACCAAAATTGATCAATAATGTAACCTGATTATTTAATTCAAACTCCTCTTTCCATATTTATTGATGATTTCTTTTCTGACAAATGAGCAAATTTAATGACTGTTTCCTCAATCCCTATCCTTCTTGACCTCTCTTTAAGAAAAGTTCATGATATTACTGAACACTCTCTTCTTAGATATTCCCTTCTCTCCCGGTTTTGGTGACATATTTTTCTTTTATCTCCCAGTTGTTGTCCTTCATTCTTGAAGAAGACCAAAATGACATTAGAGTCATTACAGTGTGTCTGACTGAGGCTGATCAGACCAATAAGTTGTAATGCTCTGCCACAATTGGAAACAAATAATTTTTATGAACATTTAGGGTGGTTTCTTTAATTTTGGCTTGTGTTTCTTTTGAGCTAATTCAATTCTGCTTTGCTCATGGGTCACAGCACTTTTCCTGATGAGGGCATGTCATGCTGGGTGGTCCTGTGCCAGTGTCTGCCAAGTCATAGTCAATTCTACAGTTTTTAGGAGCTATCTTGAGAATTTTCTGATAATTTTTTTAGAGCCTTATAAGCTCCTGTCTTGTATGAATTGCCCATAAAATAGTCTTTTGGAGGAGTGCTATATGTATTTTGAGTTACAATTACTGCAATAGCCCCCCATTGTTCTCTCAGTCCTAAAGTCTGTCACTATTCTAGCCCTTCCTATACAATGCTACTAAAATAATTTCCCTTAAATTCAGATGTGAATATATGACTGATCCCTCCTCAATCCTAGTGGCTTCTTACTGTATTTAGTATAAAATATAAATTCCATTATTTATCTCTGAGAGTACTATCCAGTCTACTTTTCTAACCTCATTAGATATTATTATCTCTCTAAAACTCTATAATCCAACCAAACTGGCCTTCTGTGTTGATTATAGATGACACTCCATTTCCCTTCTCTTCTCCTTTGTGCTGACCATTTCAGGTTTGCTTTAGGCCCAGAATCTAATCTTTCCCTATCTCCTAACCTACATTCATTTAATACATTTCATGTATTTTAATTCATTTTTTGTATTTATGCTATATGTATTTTTATATTTATCTGTTTTCTCACTTCTTCAAGTTGGGATTATATTTATAATTTGTTCCCCTAGTGCCTGAGAAAATATTAGACACTTAATACATATTGGTTGACTGATTTAATACATATGAAGAATTGAAGCCTAGAGAGGTTAAATATTTACCTAAGGTCACATAGGTTAGTTATATGGTAGTATATCCAGAAATCAAATTCATATTTTTAGACTTCAAATTTAGTGATTATTTTCTGTGTGTCATGTTAAATATAACACAGAACTACTAACAAGTACCTTCCAATATAAAAGGAGAGTAAGTAAAGCCCCCTAAAACTATGTTACAAGATAGAATAAAAAAAAATTGAAAAGGCAATAGTGATTTCTGAAAGAGCATTCAATTTCAATATTTACTCTAATTTCAAGTTGCCTTTGATCTTTCAATAACATTTTTGATTTTTCTGTCTCTTAAAATATATTTAATAAGCACAGAAGAACTATTATTTACAGAATATTCTGAGGACTTGAAAAATTGAGAAAAATTCCTCTGTTTTAATATTCACTTCAGTAGTTCCTAAATGAGAATCTTCAATTTTTGATGATAGTCAACTATATATTTAAAGGATTACCTTTTGAAACACAGTTTTTGTCTCCTGGATTACCTAATAGAGAGTACTGTATGGCCTCCATTTATTATAATGACAATTTTTAGAAATGTAGGGACAATTCCAATTGCTTTTATTATAACTGCTTAACTTAAAAAGCATTATTGTTTCTTCTCTAAATACATACCACTACCAAAATCTAAGAAGGAATGACCCAATGGACAATCAAATATATCTATTGATATTTTCTTTCTTTTACCTCACAATTTTTTAAAAATGCATTTATACTAACAATTTTTTTCAAATTATTCAGTAGAAATGCAAAAAAAATCAAAATAAAGAAACAAATCCAAACCTTATCTTGGTTAATGATTCTCTAAAATTATATGTCCTCAAAATTTGTCAAGTTCTACTATCAATGTATTCATAAATACCCAGTGACATAATTTTTTGCTATTTTTGTGGATAATTTATAAATTATGTGATGAAATCTTGTAACCAAAAGCCAAGTAACTCTTTTATCTTAGCCCAGCCTAGTTTAGGATAGAAAAAATCATATGCATAATATTAGCCAAAGCTTAGGTGGAGTTGTATTGTAGATGCAAAGATTTTTCTGGAGAAACATTATAAAGAAAGAGAATATGGCAATTTAAGATAGAGAAGAAACTTTCATGGTCCTAGCTGAGAAAAGTGGCCAGTAACATGATATATGCAAAAGAGCACTAGTCTTAGGAGTTAGAAAATTTAGATTTAGGTAGATCTCCCAATTTATAGCAATGGACTTCAGAAAAATCCAAAGTCTCAACAATTTTTTAAAACAAGGATAAAAGCAATTTAACTGCTCTCCTTATCATGAATTATAGTGAAGAAGACCAAAAAAAAAAAAAAAGATATATCTGATGAACACGTGACCATATAATGGTGAACATTGGACCCAAATTGAGGCAATAAGGTAAATTTGGACTGTCTCAGAGGAAAATAATATATTGGATTAATTGGACCATTCATTTGCTTTTTCCCCACTTCCTTTTACCTTAAGAAAGAAAGAGGGGACTGGTGGTGAACTGCTAGCTTTTCCTAATCATTGAGGCTTGTGATCTTCAATGATGGACATGTATCTGAATTGCCTAGTGAAAGTAGCTAAACAATCCAAGGAACAAAAAACAGAGAAGTTTCCATTTTATCTTAAGTAGAGTAATCTAACACATTCAGATACAGAAGGAGAGAGAGAGAGAGAGAGAGAGAGAGAGAGAGAGAGAGAGAGAAAGAGCGAGTCATGAAATGAAATGACCCTCTTCACATTGCTTAACTTGATGTTCTTGCTTCTAATGTACTTGCAAATGTCTATTCTAAAAAATCGTAGAAAGTAGGACAATGCTTTTTAGATACTCATTTGTCTAAAGCTATATTTGTTATTCTATTGGAAGCTATTTTCTTCCCTTAGGAAGAAAAAGAATTGAGAAATAAGGCTGATAATAGGGAATTTCAAATCTATATGTTGATCTAATTAGCCCCATTAGAAGTTGATTTGCACTAACATAGAGGGTATGGAAGATTATTGGGTCAACTGTTAAAATTCTTAGTGCTTTCTTTTCCTAACAGCATGGATCCAACACCTGCTTTTCTTTTTGCTTCTAGAGACCTCAGAGGATATGAAAACTGGACTGATCTTTGTTCCAATTTTCATTAAATTCCTTCTACCACAATGTGACAATAATGTTACCAATGGCTGGAATTTATATATACCCTTAAGGCTTATACTTTGAATACTATCTCTTGAATCTCCTAACAATCTTAGGAAGTAAATACTATCATTATTGTTATTATCTTCTTTCCTCTTTGGAGTGTGCTGGTAAATGTTTACAAATAGCTAGTGGTCGTGATAGAAGAAATATATGTCCACAACAGTTTTAAATTTAATCTGCAATATTAAATTTGCCTGTTACTATTTATGTCTAGGTTATCAACAAAAGAATATATCAGACCCTGATTTGTAGTATTTACCAAATTCGGAGATACAATATGCTCTCATTGAAATTTTAATAATAGTTCACAATGCTAGTTTGAGGCAGTTCCAGACCACCCCTAAACGTCTACCTCCACTTCCTTTTTTGAGGAGAATATTTGTTTTGAGTTTTCAGAAACTCCTTCCACCAATGAAGGTTTGTAAATTGTGGCTTTAAGTGTTAGATGCTTAGGGTTCCAATTCTCCCATGATAAGAGTAAGAGGCAGGATTCACATTCTGATCTTTTTCTGGCTCCAAATCCAGAACTCTCTTCATTATACCACATTGTCCACCTATCAAAGTAAAACATTGAAACTGTCATTTAAAAATGACACAATACTTCATTTATTCGTATTTCTCAGTCACCATATCGTATCTGTTGCCAAGGCCTGTCCCTTCTCTAATCTGATACTACTGCCATACTGGTGCAAGCCCTCATATCCTCTGTCCTGAATTATTATAACAATAGCCTCCTGTTGGGACTGTCTGCTTCAAGTATCTTTCTCCCCAATCTGTCGTCCATTTAATCACCAAAGCAATCTTCCTAAAATATGGGTCTATGCCCTCATACTTATAATGTAATGTTCAGAGAAACTGAGGCAGTATTAGAGATTATTAATATTTTATTGATAGTAATGGAGAGATAAGACTAGTCAACTAAATATAAGACTATTATCTCAAAGTATTCAGCCCATGGAGAGTTTAGCCTGGTGGCCATATTATCCAGCCATCTGGATCTCAATGTATCCAGCTGCCTAGTGAGTGACTCCAAGGATTCTTATAGGGCTCTGGCGCTCAGGGAAATAAAGGCTGAAGGAGGGGTAGAATACTGGGGAGATTGAAGTTCCAGGAAAGGACTATAAATTTTGTTCTGATAGGTTGGGGATATGGAGGAGGGAAGATAAACTCTGATGTTTGGGAAGAAGCTAGGAGCCACTGAATCTGGGGCCATAAAGATAAGGGGTATATCTAGGTATTTGAGAAAGGCCATCTGGAGGTTTTATGATTCTTTGGAATGCCAGTGGCCATAACTCTGCAGCCCCAATTATCTCAGTCCTAAAGGTCAGAAGATGGGGTTGCCACCAGGCAGAACAATTGGGAAACTGAGACAAAACAATTGAGGGAAACAGAGATATGGGAACTCTGGCACAACATTCCACACTCTCTCTCCTGAATATTCAAATCATTGAATCACTCTCCCCAAATACCTGGAAGGTTTCAGCACTATAATTTTGACCGATCCTCCCAGGAACAGACAATAAAACTAGAAAAGGTGCAAGGACCTAGGTGAGGGCAAGTCTCTCCCTGATAGACCCAGAGCTGTTTAACAGCCTTCCATAGTCCTCCCTGTTGCAAGCTTGTCAGGTCCTCTGCAGTTCTGGAGCACCATCTCAGCCAGGGAATCTGATTTGAGATGGGCAATTCAATGTTAGTTGTGCACTCAGTCTCTGCTGGCAGAGGGAGCACCAGTGCCCAAGATGGCTGCACTAGTTCCAGTAGGAAGAACACTGCCCAGCCCTCAGAGACTCTAAGGGGGAAGGATGAGGCCCAAAATTTCTCCATCTTTCCCTGCCCAGAAGAACAGACAGGCTAGGGAACACTGCTACAGAAAGGATCCGGATTTCTGAGTAAGCACACTTAGTCAGACCACCAAGGCAGGCAAACCATGAACTCAAAAGCCTAATATCAGACTGCAACATCCTTGGAGGATGGTGAAATGCTAATGAAGGAACTGGGGTTACAGGTTTGGAGAAGTGGATCAGAGAGACTGCCCAGAATCAGAAAATGGTCCCAGAAACTGAATCTGCCAGGACAATTCTGACAGAATAAGGGGTTCAAAGTTAAAGCAAAATCAGCAATCACAGTCCATTTGGGGTTTAAATAATAAACCAAGCAGGCAGAAAAAACGAAAAATAGACTTCTGTATGGGCATCCAATATAAACTGGTGGGGGTGATGCAGGAATGCCTGAGGCCAGGTAAATAGGAAACTAGGGGCACTAGCAGTTCCCATTCTTTTGTTTTTAATTAAAGCTTTTTATTTGCAAAACATATGCATGGGTAATTTTTCAACATTTACCCTTGCAAAGCTTTCTGTTACAAATTTTTCCCTCCTTCTCCCCCACCCTCTCCTCTAGATGGCAGGAAGTCTAATACATGCTAATTATGTTAAAATACTTGACAAATCATATATGTGTATACATATTTATTTACATTTATTTACATTTCCAGTTTTCTTCATCACTGAATAACTGGAACTGCTTTGAATCACATCATTGTTGAAGAGAGTCATATCCATAAGAATTGACCATCATACACTCTTGTTACTGTGTATAATGATCTCCTGGTTCTGCTCATTTCACTCAGCATCAGTTCATGCAACTCTCTCCATGAATTTCTGAAATCATCCTGCTGGACCTTTCTTACAGAACAATAATATTCCATGACATTCATATACCATAGTTTATTCAGCCATTCTCCAATTGATGGGTATCCATTCAGTTTCCAGTTTCTAGCCATTACAAAAAGGGCTGCCACAAACATTCTTGCACATGTGGGTCTCTTTCTTTCCTTCAAACCTCCTTGGGATACAGGCCCAGTAGAAACACTGCTGGGTCAAAGGGTAAGAACAGTTTGATAAATTTTTTAGCATACTTCAAATTGTTCACAGTTCCACCAAAAATGTATCAGGGTCCCAGTTTTCCCATGTGCCCTCCAACATTCCTCATTATCTTTTCCTCTCATCTTAGCCAATCTGACAGGTGTGTAGTGGTATCTCAGAGTTGTTTTAATTTGCATTTCTCTGCTCAATAGTGATTTGGAGCACATTTACATATGACTAGAAATACTTTTGATTTCATCATCTGAAAATTGTTCATATCCTTTGACTATTTATCAATTGCAGAGTGACTTGAATTCTTATAAATGTGAGTCAATTCATTATATATTTTAGAAATGAGGCCTTTATCAGAACCCTTAAATGTAAAGATGATTTCCCAATTTATTGCTTCCCTCTTAATCTTGTCTGCATTAGTTTTGTTTGTACAAAACCTTTTTAACTTAATATAATCAAAATTATCTATCTGTTGTTCAATTAAGAGTTCAAGCTCTTCTTTGGACATAAATTCCCTCCCTCTCCACAGATCTGAGAGGTAAACTATCCTATGTCCCTCTAATTTTTTATAATATCACTCTTTATGTCTAAATTAGGAACCCATTTAGATCTTATCTTGGTATGTGGTGTTAGGTGTGGGTCAAGCCCTAATTTCTTCCATACTCATTTCCAATTTTTCCAGCAGTTTTTGTCAAATAGTGAGTTCCTCCCAGAAGCTGGGGCCTTTGGGTTTCTCAAACACTAGATTGCTATAATTATTGCCTGGTTTGTCCTGTGAGCCTATCCTATTTCACTGATCGACTGCTCAATTTCTTAGACAGAACCAAATGATTTTGATGACCACTGTATTATAATATAGTTTTAGATCTGGTACAGCAAGGCCACCTTGCTGGTGGCCTTTTTTTCATTCATTCAATCAATTTCATTCATCAATAAATAATATTCTCTTGAAATTCTTGCCCTTTTGTTCTACCAGATGAACGTTGATACTATTTTTTCTACGTCTGCAAAATAATTTCTTGGGAATTTTGTTAATATGGCACTAAATAAGTAAATTAGTTGGGATAATATTTGTCATTTTTATTATCTTCACTCGGCCTACCCATAAGCATTTGATATTTTTCCAACTGATTAGTCTGACTTTATTTGTTGAGAGTGTTTTGTAGTTTAGTTCGTATAATTCCTGACTTTTTGGCAGATAGATTCCCAAATATTTTATACTATCGACAGTTATTTTGAATGTAATTTCTTTTTGTATCTCTTCCTGCTGAATTTTATGGGGAATATATAAAAATGTTGCTGATTTATGTAAATATATTTTGTATCCTGCAACTTTGCTAAAGTTGTGAATTGTTTCTAGTAGTTTTTCAGTTGGGTCTCTAGGGTTCTCTAAGTATACCATCATATCTGCAAAGAGTGATAATTTGGTTTCCTCATTACCTACTCTAATTTCTTTAATGTCTTTTTCTTCTCTTATTTCCAAAGCTAACATTTATAATACAATATTAAATAGTAATGGTGACAATGGGCAGCCTTGTTTCACTCTTGATCTTACTGGGAATAACTCTAGTTTACCCCCATTACATATGAAGCTTGCTGATGGTTTTAAATAGATGTTACTGATCATTTTAAGGAAAAGTCCAATTATTCCTATACTCTCTAGTGTTTTTAATAGGAATGGATGTTGGATTTCATCAAATGCTTTCCCTGTATCTATTGAGATTATCATAAGATTTTTGTTAGTTTAGTTATTAATATAATTGATTATGCTGATAGTTTTCCTAATATTGAACCAGCCCTGCATTCCTGTTATAAATACTACTTGGTCATAGTGTATTATGCTGAGAATGACTTTCTGTATTGATATTTTGTTTTTAATGACCACCTCCCTCAAACAGTCCTCCTCCCTTTAGAGCCCTCCCTCTTTTTTACACCTTTCCCCTAATTCTTCTATTTTCCCTTCTATTATTCTTTCCCTTTCTTTTCATCCTTTCCATCCCACTTCCTATAAGGAGGGACAAGTTTCTCTGTGATATCAACTGTGTCTGATATACTCTTTTAGAGCACAATCTGATGGGAGTAAGATTCACACAATGCTCTTCCCCCTCCACTCTTTCCCTCAATTATGTTAGATTTTCTTTGCCTCTTCATGAGATTTTACCTTACTTTTCCCTTTTTTTCTACCTTATTTTACCTCCTTTTCCTTCTTTTTCCAGTATGATACCCCATTCTACCTCTAGTTTCTTTTTCATATTATCAGAGTAAAATGAAATTATACCCCCATTCTTTAAGCATACCCATAGTAGGGATATAGTTCTCAAGAGTTCTTTTCTTTTTACCTTTTTATGCTTCTCTTGAGTTCTGTGTTTGTAGGTCAATTTTTTTATTATTATTAATACTTTTTATTTGCAAAACATATGTATGGGTAATTCCTAAACATTAAGCCTTACAAAGCTTTCTGTTACAAATTTTTCCCCCCTACTCCCCACCCCTCCCCTAGATAGCAGGATATCCACTACATGATAATTATGTTAGAATAATTAAATCGAATATATGTATAGTTATTGCCACACATTATTTTTTTGTTCAGGAGAAATCGTATCTATAAGAAAGAATAATCCGATAAAGGAAATACAATGCAAGCAAACATCAATAGAGAACATGAAAATGTAATGTTGTGGTCCACATTTGACATCCCTCTCTCTGGGTGTATATGGCCTTCTTCACTGAACAATTGGAATTGGTTTGAAGCATTTCATTGTTGAAGAGAGTCATGTCCCTTAGAACTGATCCTCATATAGTGCTGTTGTTCCCGTGTACAATGATCTCCTGGTTCTGCTCATCTCACTCAGCATCAGTTCATGGAAGTCTCTCCAGGCCTCTCTGAAATCATCCTGCTGGTCGTTTCTTACAGAGCAATAATATTCCATAACATTCATATACCATAATTTACTCAGCCACTCTCCAATTGATGGGCATCCACTCAGTTTCCAGTTTCTAGCCACTACAAAAAGAGCTGCCACAAACATTCTTTTTTTTAAAATTTTATTTTATTTGCATAACATATATGTGGGTAATTCTTCAACAATAACCCTTACATAGCTTTCCGCTACAAATTTTTCCCCCCGACTCCCCACCCCTCCCCTAGATGGCAGAACATTCACTACATGTTAATTATGCCAAAATATTGGCAAATCGAATATATGTATACATATTTCCAAACTTCTCATTGTTGTGCAAGAAAAATCTTATCTACACAAACAATATATCAGATAAAGGAAACACAATGTAAGCAAACATCAATTAAGGAGTATGAGAATGTTATGTTGTGGTCCACATTTCACATCCCTCTCTCTGGGTGTACATGGCTCTCTTCAGTGAACAATTGGAGGTGTTTTGAAACATTTCATTGTTAAAGAGAGCCATGTCCATCAGAATTGATTGTCATATAGTACTGTTGTTGCCGTGTATAATGATCTCCTGGTTCTGCTCATTTCACTCAGCATCAGTACATGTAAGTCTCTCCAGGCCTCTCTGAAATCATCTTGCTGGTCATTTCTTACAGAACAATAATATTCCATAATATTCATATACCATAATTTATTCAGCCATTCACCAATTGAAGGGCATCTATTCAATTTCCAGTTTCTAGCCACTACAAAAAGGGCTGCCACAAACATTCTTGCACATGTGGGGCCTTTTCCTTCCTGTATGATTTCTTTGGGATATACGCCCAATAGAAATGCTGCTGGGTCAAAGGGTATGCGTAATTTGATAACTTTTTGAGCATAGCTCCAAATTGTTCTCCAGAATGGCT
>JAJPUD010015805.1:17030-36097 GCA_023553655.1 Myrmecobius fasciatus | reverse complement strand
CAGTGGCTATATCTCTTTCTCAGGCCCCTCCTGTGCAGTCTACCTTGCATTACTTTATGGCTGGGCACTAGTCAGCACCTAAGGGCAGAGGCTGTGGTTTTTGGGTGGGGGGGTGGCTTTGTATCTCCCGTGCCCAGCCCAGGCCCTTGAGCAGAGTTAGCCTTTGGTGTTTATTGATTTGAAATGAGGAGATGGACAAGCCCCAGAGGGACAGGGCAAAGCAGACCCAGACACAGAGAGTCACAGAGACAATCAGCCCCAGGGACAGCCCCCAGGGCGCAGCCAGGCTGCTCACCTGGCCCTCCTCTGCTGCTGTCCCCAGACTGGATGAAAACGGAAGCCCAGCAGCACCGGGAGCAGCTCTTGCTGGAGGAATTGGTGTCCCTGGTGAACCAGCGGGATGAGCTGGTGCGAGATCTGGATAACAGGGAGAGGACGTGAGTGCTCCCAGCTGCGCCCGGGCCATCCCCTGGGGAGGGCGCCATTGCTGGGGGATGGCAGGAGGGGGATTCCCCTCCCTTGCTAGTCCGGTGGGGGAGGGGGACGTGATCCCGCCTGCATCTCAGCCATCCACCGTCCCTCGCTCCCCTTTCCCCCTGGCCCAGGGGCCGCCCGGGTTCCCACGCTGCCCCTTCTCTTCCCAGAGCCCTGGAGGAGGACGAGCGGCTGGAGCGGGGTCTGGAGCAGCGGCGGCGGAAGCTGAGTCGCCAGCTGAGCCGTCGGGAGCGCTGCCTGCTGAGCTGAGCCGGGCCGGACCGAACCGAGCCGAGCGAAGCTGAGCGGGGCCGGGCCGGGCCGCGGATCCCCGGCCACTCCCCCGGGGGGGGCCGTTCCCATTCGGGGTGTGGGTGGGGGACGAGGGTCACCGCTGTCCCCGGCTGCAGCCGCCGGAGCTCCCCAAGTCCCGGGGATCCCCTGGCCACCACTCAGCGGACGGGGTGGGCCAGGAGGCCCCGGACCTGCGTCCGGGGCCCCGCCCCCACCTCGCCACCTCCCCGCACCCCCCCAAAGGACCCGCGTCTGGCTCTCCTTCGTCCCCGCCCCACTCGTGCCTTTCCGCGTGTGGCCACCAGAGGTCGCCGTGGGGCCTGGTTTGCGGCGCTCCGGGGCGTGGGGGGGGCCCCGCCTCCCATCCCCAGCCCATCGGGCAGTATTTATTGAAGTGTGTGCGTGTGTATGTGTGTCTTGTCTTTTTGTGTGTGCGTGGGACCCGCGGGCGCCCGCCGAGGATCACGGGAGATCCCCGACGAACGGGAGGGGATGGGGGCAGTGGGCGATGACCCGGGCCCCCCCTCCCCTGGCCAAGCAGAGACTGGGTTAGTGACTCTTGTTACTGGTGGGGGGGGGGGGCACAGAACCACCCTCTCGAGACCGCGCCGCCATAGCCAGAGTCTGACCTCAATAAATTCTCACTGGGAGCCAGGACTCCGTTCTATCTTTTTTTGGGGGGGAAAGGGGGCGCAGCTGCTCCGTGGGTTAGCAGAAAGGAGGGGGGGCTTGTGGAATAAAGCCGTCTTTGGAGGACCCGAGTGCCCCCCCAGGAAAGGAGGGCGGACTGCTGAGCGACTCTGGTCCACATCCTGGGGGGGCTGTGACCCAGTGCAGGGGAGGCCCCCCTTCCTCCTGTGCAAAATGAAGGGGCGAAGACTGGCTTCTCCCAGATGTCAGCGGCTCAGCTCCTCTGGTCCCAAGGACTTCTTTCCACATCACGGAGAGGAAGGGGGGGTCCAGCCCATTTTACAGATGAAAACATGGAGGGGTTGAGAGAATAATGGCGAGGGGCCTGCTTCCTAAAACTAGCCAGCCTCGACTTCCAGGGCCTGGGGCAAAAGAGGCTGTTCCAGCGCCAGCTGCCCCCCCCCCCCCCCATGCTGGGCCATGTTTACCAAGGTCTGAGGGCCTTGAGGGGGGAGACTGAGGCAAGTAGGAATCAGACTTTTTATTCACACCCCGGTACTTACAGGCGTCCCCTGAGGTTCCCCAAGCCCTGCAGTTCCAACCAATTTCCAGCTTGGCCACACCCCCCCCCACCCCTCACACACACACCTTCACACTCACACACACTCACCCCCCCCCTTGGGGAGGGCCAGGCCGGGCTCTCAGGCAGTGCTGGAGTCGGTGCGCTGTGCCAGGACAGGGGCGGAGGGCACGGGGGAGGCACCGCGGGGTGGGCAGTTGCTAAGGGCCAGAGCGTCCTGAGTGACGATGCCCTTCTGGTCCTCCTCCGGGCTCGTGGAGCTGGAGCTGAAGAAGCCCACCAAGGCCCGGACCTCCTTCAGCTCTGACACCGTCTCCAGAGTCAACAGCAGAGCCAGCACCCCCAGAAGCAGGTAACCTGGCGCGGGAGGACACAGAGACTGAGGAGGACGAGGGAACAGGGGCTCCTGGGAAATAACGCCACGGTCCCCACGCCTGGGAAGCGCACCCCGCCTGCTGCTGGGCCGCCCGCCCATTCCTTCGGCCCCTGGGCACTAGCCAGGAGAGGGCCCCGTGCCCGTGCCCGTGGGCAGCAGGCCCCTGAGGATGGTGGTCCTCCTCCCCCCTTCCCCAGCAATCCCCTTCTCAGCGGCAGCCATGGAAGGGACGCCAGTAGAGACACTGAATCCCCCGGGTCGGTCCCTGGCCAGCGGCCGCTCATGCTCGGTCTGCCCCCAAGGCTGGAAGGGCCTTCCTACTGAAGGAGCCCAAAGCCGCCCCTTGGGGGAGCCCAGCCCCCAAAAGCCAGTGACTCCTGGCTTTGTCATTAGTTCTGCTCTGGCTCCTGCCGGGCCCCGGAGCTCCCCTGAGGAAAGAACCCCCGCTCTGGAGCCAAAGGAGCCAGGCGTCTCCCCTCTGCCACTGAGTCCCAAGGGGCTCTGCCACGCTGCCCGCCGCAGTGCCCCAAGTCCCGCCAGGGCGCATCACGTTGGGTGGGGATGGTCCCGAGGGCCCCAGGCACGTCCCCCTCCCCCTGACCGTCAGCCCTGACTCACAGATGAGGGCGAGCTGGCAGAGCCAGAACAGGGCCGGCTGGCGGTCTCGGCCAGGGACAAAGTCTCCCAGCCCAATGGTGCTGAGCGACATGAAGCAGAAGTAGAAGGCGTCCAGCAGACCCCCGCTGGCCTCCTGGCTCCAGAGCACCAGGGTGGGGAGCAGGACGAAGACGGTCCCCACCGCCAGCCCCAGCAGAGAAGCCTGGAGCCAGGGGGCCCTGGCGGGGGCCAGGCCACAGCGGGCACCCCCCCAGCTCGCCAGGCGGCGCAGCGGGGGCAGCATTCGCTGGTGCAGGGCCGCCAGCAGCACAAGGCTCAGGGGCAGACCCAGGCTGGCGAAGCCCACGCAGAAGGCCTTCCCGCCGTCGGAGAGCAGGCCCGTGTGGCCGTAACCTGGACGGGGGCAGAGAGGGAAGGGGAGGCTGAGCAGACGGCCCCTCGCCTGTCCAGGGACCATGCCCACCATCCAGTCCCCGGGAGGCCGGACGAGGCCCCCAGAACCCCCCTGCGAGATGGGGCCCCCAAGCCAGGGGCCTGGTGCCATCTCCCCCCCCCCCCCATGAAGCTTCCTCTTCCACCCCAGAGCTCCCCTGAACTTCTGGCCCCTCCCGCAGGTCCCCCACAGGGAGGTTTCTCAGGGAATGCTGGGGGGGGGTCGTTCGGTGTTGGGCTGGGCTATACTAGGGGGTCAGCTCCGACTTGGATGGACGTGAGAGGCTGGCGGCCAAGCCGTGGGGGAGCCGGAACGGCTCCTGCGACCTCCCCGGCAAGCAGCCCCTCCCCCGCCACCAAGGCCCCCATTCATCATTTGTTTCTCTGTGACTTGTGTCCCTTCTGCCTGGGTCGGATAAGGACCTGCGGTGCCAGAGGTCAGCACGCGGGGGGGCATTTAAGGGTGCCCCCCTTGGCGTCAGAGCCAACGACTGTCTGGCAGAGCTGGTGAGCCAGGAGACCCGAACCGGGGGTGCGATTCCCCGATTTGACAAGAGGGGAAACTGAGGCCCGGAGAAGGGAATGGCTTGTTCCGGGTCACCCTGGCAAGGTCAGGCCAGGCCCGGGCTCTTTGCCTCTCCCTCTGTGGGCACCGGGCTGGGTGTCGGGGGGGCGGCTTTTTTTCTTTCGGGCAAACCCGAGCCGCCATCGTTCCGGCCCCTGCGGCCGTGTGGGGAGAGTTCGGGGTCCCTCCGAGGGCCGGGGTCTGCGTCCCATCGGAGACTAAGGGCAAGTCCCTTCATTTGTCCAGGCTCGGTTTCCTCTTCTGTAGAGACAGAGACTAACGTCCTGGGCCGGAGCAGGGCCGGGAACCTGAGATCCGCCCGCGTCCTCAAATATTTGGACAGCTGTGGGGGGGGCCCGGCCACGGTCCAGTTCACCGCAGGGGGCAGAACCCGGGCGCCTTGGGCCCTGGCGCGGCAGAGCTGGCACGGAGTGGATCGGTGGGAGTGAGACCTCCGGCCCCGACGGCTCCGAGCCCAGGGTCCCACGGCCGGCCATCCTCGCCCTGCAGCCCCTCCCAAGGCCCGCCGAGAGTCTCCGCTTCCAGAGGGAGCAGCCCCGAGTGGGTGGGGCCCTCTTGGCCCATAAACTGGAGGTACCGGTTGGGGAGCATTGGTCCCCCTGGACGTGGGAGGGGGGCTCCGGCCTTGTCACTGGGCTGCCCCATCCAGGAACTCGGGGCCAGGCCCAAGACCCTGAGCCCTCCCCCCGGCACCTCCCCCCACGGGGGGGGGCGTCCCGGCCCCCGGCCCCTTCCCTTCCCCCGGGCCTTACCTGTGGTGGTGAGGAGGCTGACGGCAAAGAACAGGGCAGAAGCGAAGTCCCAGTTCTCGGGCTCGGTGACATTGCCCAGGGCAGGGACGCCATAGGCCTGGGCTTGAAGGACTGCCTTCAGCAGCCCCTGCAGCGCCCCGGGGGGGCAGGCAGTCCCGGTGGTCTGCCTGGAAGGCAGCCAGGTGCCCTAGCAGCTGCTCCCGGAGCTGGCGCTCGGGGGGGGCCCTCGGTGGCCATGAACACAGCCGAGCCCAGCAGGAGAAAGGCCAGGTAGCAGGCCAGCAGCAGCCAGTACCGGGCCCTGGGCCCCACGGCCGGCATCCCAGGAGCCGGCGCGGGGCTCCGAGGGGCAGGGACAGAGAGCAGGCGCTCCGGGTGCCGGGAGGAGGACCAGGGCGGCGCCCTGTGTGGGGGAGTGAGGGGATGAGTGGCCCGGCTAAGGGAGGAGCCTTAGGCGGCTCCTGTGTGGGCTGGGGAGAGGAGGGATGGGAGCCACCCGAAAAGCGCCCAAGCATCCCACCAGGTGCAGAGGGTCCTGCCCCTCTCCCCCGCCTACCCCCCATGTCCCCATTCTCAGGTGGCCCCTTGTCCGGCCCCGGGAGGGAGGCAGGGAGAGGCCCCTGGTCCGGCCAGGGGAGGCCCTTTGTCCAGGGAGGGAGAAGCCCCTTGTCCGGCCCCAGGAGGGAGGCAGGGAGAGGCCCCTTGTCCGGGCAGGGGAGGCTCCTCCACCAGCCACAAGCTTGAACCAGCCTGGGCCTCCATTCTTTCTCACTTCAGAGGCTCCAGATCCCCAGACCATAAGACCCAGTGGTCCAGCACCCGGTGCTTTTGCCACCGTGCCCCCATCTCAGTGGCAGCCAAGTCCTGGGGTTCTTCGACCCCCTCATGAGGCTTCCCACTCGGGTCCCCTGCCAGGGACGCCTTCCCAAGCCCTCACTGCCAGCCCCTTCTAGGGGCTCCTCTTTCTGATCCCCACAGTGGGGGGGGGTGCTCCCCCACCCCATACACACCCCCTTGGCTTATGGTTGTAACCCTTCATCTGATGATCTTTGGGGGGGGTCTTCCCCAATGAAACCCTGCCGCGGGCAGCTCAGCTCCCTTGCATCTCTCAGGCCTCAAGCCCTCACTCTTTGTGGGTTGGTGCCCTGTCTCGACCAGGGGCCAAACCAGTTACTCCCAGAATCCTCTCTGGGGGTCAGAGAAAGAAGCAGAGCCAGTGTAGACAGCTGAAGAGTTTATTTGGTTTCAGTAGCACTTGAGGCTGTGACCTGCAGACCGGGGCTGGGAGGCGGAGTGTTTGGTGCCGAGCCCCCCCCCGGGAAGCCCCCTGCTGCCGTCCCCCTGGGCCACTGGTGTGGGGAAACACAGGGGGACACTCTCCCAAGGGCCCCGTGGCTCCTCCCGGACACCCCATCCCCAGGGGCCACAACCACATGACTTAGCACTCCCTGCCTCCCCCCACCCCCAGGCCGGGGGAAGGGTGGACAGTGATTCCCTGAGACAGGTTCTGGTGCCCCCCAAACCAGCCAGTTACAGTGTTGAGCCCCGAGGGGAAGAGGAGAGGCAAGGGCTCCCCCAGCCGCCCTCCGGATTCCCCCCCCCCGTGTCCAGTGTTAAGGCTTCAGGTGCAGTGTAGTGTTCCAGGGCAGGGAGGCTTCATGCCCATCTTCTGCGCTCCCTCTAAATCAAAGGGCCACCTTTGAGGAGAACCCAGAGCCTCTGGGAGAAACTGAGGCAGCTGCCAACGGGCCCTCGCTCCGAAAGACTGCTCAGTCCCTTCCAGAGGGACCGGGGGAACAGTGGGCAGGGGCCATCAGCCCCGTGGATCTAGTGGCCTTTTGGGGCTCTGGCCCCTTTCTCCTTTTCCAGTGTATACAGTGGCTCCTGGAGAGGGCCTTCCTCTGACTGAAGGTCCCCGGGGGGGGGGGGGCATCCGCTTCCCCAAAAGGCTCCGAGACACTCCCACCTCACTGTGGGGTACACCTTGCCCCCCTCACTCAGGGGCTCCCCTCTGGCTCTGTGGCTCCCCAAGGAGCCTGGCCCCCCCACGTCTTTGGTCTGGGCTCTGCTGTTCTGGGGGGACTCTGGGCCAAAAGGGTTGAAGGGTTGGGGGTCCCGGAAGGGGTCCGAGTCTGGGAACAGGGTCCAAGGGGCTCGACGTGGGGCAGGCTGCGGAGATGGAAGCGGGGACGGCCGGGGTCCAGTGGACACAAAACTCCAGGGGTCGATGCGGCTCCGGAGGGGCGAAGGCCGAGGCCTGCCGATGAGGCCCAGCGTTGGGGATCGGGGGGTGCCGGGAGGGGAACGGAAGGCCCCAGGAGGGGGGGGACACAGCCCCACCTGCGAGGAAAGCCAAGAAGCTTAGAAGAGGAGGTCATGGGGCTGCTCCCCCCCTAGACCAGCCCAACCACCCGACTCCGGAGGCCCAGGCCGCCTCACTCCAAGGGGCGGCAGCAACTCCCCGCATGGGAGGCAGGGGAGCAAGCCCCCCCAATGACGGCCTGGACAGATGACCTCTGTGGTGGGAAGTCCCCTGTCCTAAGGGCCCGCCCAGCTCTAGATTTCTGTGATCTAAGTTCTCGTCTGGTTCTGACGTTCTATGATCTCCCCTAGATCTGACGTTCCCTGTCCTAAGGTCCTTTCAGCTCTGACGTTCTCAGTTCCAAGTTCCCTCCTCCCTCTGATAAACACACAGCTGCTTGTTGGGAGTTTCATTCCCTTCCCTGGGGCATGGGACTTCTCACCCCGCGTCTCTTCCTCTCGACGGGGGCTTTTGGCAAAGGGCTGCCCCCCAGAGGTTCCCAGGTCAAGCAGAGGGGGGCTGGGAGGTGCCTCAGTGTCCGGGCTCAGTGGAGAGGTCGGGGCATCTGGAGTTTTGGGAGAAAAGCGAATGAGAGGGGAGGGGGGTGACGACGACGCCTCTTCGGGGGTGGCATCCCCCTTGTCCCGGGCTCCGCTGCCAGCCTGCTGCAGGTCTCGGCCCAGGCCCAAGGAGGCCAACAGAGCTGTTCCCCGGAGCAGGGCCCGCTGGATGATCTTGGGGGTCCCACTGCGGTCTGAGGGGCCCGGGCGGCGTGGCTCCTCTGGCTCCGGAGGGCGGATGTCACCTGAGGAGGAAGCACAGAATGGCCGCCCCCTCAGAGAAGGCCCTGGGCTGGGGAAGAAGGCTTTGCCCTGTCCACTGCCACCCGCCAGTGGGTCCCAGGCCCTGGCACTTTACTGCAGCAGCAGGTGGCTTGGCCACTGCACCGCGTAGTGTATTTCCAGGGGCTGGGTCTGAGTCACTGCCTTGGTCACATTTGCACTCAAGGGCTTTGGGGGCTCCCTTCAGGTCCTGGTCCCCTCTCCCCCAACATTAGGGCTATTTCCTTTTCTCTGTACATCATTTCCTCAACAGCCGAGGGGGGGGTTATTTTTGTCTTGTGTTCCCAGGAACTATCATCATACCTGGCATACAGTAGGTATTTAATAAATGCTGGTTAAGCTCAATGGACTTGACTTTCAATCAGTGGAAAGACTGAACAAGGAAATGCCCCTCTTCCCCCCCAAATGCTGCTGATCTCTAAGCCCCCCAGATCCCTCAGGAAGTCCTTCCCGAGTGCTAGCCTGCCGGCACTGACGTGTCTGTGAACACACGAGTCCCTGGGAGCCTGTAGAGAGCTCCAGAAGGGTGCGGGCGGAGGCTTTGCCTTCTCTGCCTCACTGGGCCTCCCGTGTCTTCCCAAGCGCTGGGCAGCACTGACCCAGCCCGTGGCTCCCGGCCTCCTCCCCATAGTTCCACCTCCCTCTCTGACGCCCCGGCCTCCAGCACAGCGGGCGCCACGTTGCAGACCAAGAGACGGCGAGTTCCTGCCTTCGAGGAGCGACACTTGGAACACCCCGTTTGAACGCAGAAGCGCACGCGTTCTCAGGAAGGCTCCCCTTACAGAGGGGACCCCCTGTTAATCCTCGTGAAGGCATGGAAGTCGCAGATCACCGTTACAGGGAGGCAAGTTCGGTCTGGCCGCAGTGGAGGCCAGGTAAAGGAGGGGAACGTGGGGAACGCTGGCAAGGAGGCCGGAGCTGGCGTGTAAGGGGCCCCCTCTGCCATTCAGGGCACTTTGGGTCTCGCTCACTCATCCTTCCTCTGCCCAGATGCCAGCCGGCTCCTCCCTGTGTTGGAGGACTTGGCTCTTATGCACCTGGGCACTGACCCGGGCACATGGCAAGGCCCGAGCCGTCCCTGTGGGAACCACTGTGCCCCCTCATCCTCAGCTGTCCCCTCGCAGGAAAGGCCCCGGCTGGTCTCAGAAACACCCCTGTGTGCATCCAGGACCGGCCCGGAACTGTGTCCTGGAGGGCACCCTGAAGGGGGCGGCTGCACTCACCATTGAGTGTGGGAGGGGTGGATGGGGACCCCAGCGGGGATGGGTCATTGGAGTCCGGGTACCAGGTGGTCTCATCCATTCGGGACCGCCTCCTGGGGGGGGGGGAAGGAAGCAGAGGTGAGCACAGAAACTAGGAAGCGGGGGGAGGAGGTGGCGGGTCCCGAGCCGCCTCAGGACACTCACCTCCCATTCTGAGCCTCCCCTGGCTTAGGGGAGCCAGGTCCCCAGGCCCAGCACTGCCGGCGCTCCCCACTTCCTGGGTCTTCCAGGCGGCGGGGGGGATTGGCGACCCCAAACCTGTCCTGTGTCCGCGGGTTCCACTGAGGAAAGGAGGGGACTGAGGTGAGCAGCAGGGATCCCTGGGAGCACCTGCTCCTGGAGGCTCGGGGACTCACAATGCTGCGGGGCAGGAGGCAGAAGCTGGGGCCCTCCCGGAAACACTGGACCGGCCCTGATTCCTGCAGCCCCTCCGGGCCTCAGTTTACCCCGTGGCGGAGTGAGGGCCTCTCCCATGATTCCTGGCTGGATGGAAAGGGGGAGGGGGGGGGGTGGTGGTGAGGGGGACCTGGCTCCCAAGACAGGGGTCTCTTACACTGGATGGCCCTGAAGCGCGGGAAGGTGGGCGAGTCCCCGGCCCCGACTTCAAAAACGTTTTTCCTCCGGTCCAAGCCAGGAGAGGCCTGCACGGTGATCCGGTGCTTGAAGTCTATGGGTAGCCATGGGGAGAAAGGGGGGGATCGCCCTGGATCCATGGGACGGCCTGAGCCCCGCCCTCACCCCGCCCGCAGCCACTCACAAGGCGGCGTGCAAACAGACTTCTAGGTCCCGCCCGCTCCATGAAGCCCCACCCCTTCTTCCATCCAGAGCCACTCACGGGGCGTCAAGCCAACTAGCGGCTCCCGGGCCCCGCCCCCCCGCGCCAGGAGCCACTCACGGGGCGGCATGCAAAGAGGCCCCGCCTCCAAGCACCGCCCCCTCACCCAGCGGCATGCTGATGCGCTCGCCGCCGTCGCGGGCCCGCAGCTTGCTGCGCTTGAAGGTGCCCCGGCGGCGTCGCACGTGCGGCCGCTCTCGGTCCACCTGCTGCAGGAGCAGGGTCAGCTCGCGCTCGAACACCTCCAGCTCCCACTGCGCCAGCAGGTGCTCGCGCCGCCGCAGCTGCTCGGCCTGAGAACGCTGCTCCCGCGCCGCCCGGGTCAGCTCCTCCTCGCGGCTGAGCAGCTCCTGGGGGCGGGGACGGGGCGTCAGGCCCTGGGGCCCCACCCCCCTCCCCAGGTCCCTGCAGCCTCATCCTCGGGAGGGCCCCGTCCCCAAGGGCAACCCCCCCCCTTCTGCAGCCCCATCCTTGGAAGAGCCCCGTCCCCAAAGGCAAACCCCTTGCAGCTCCATCCTCGGGAGAGCACCCCCCCAGGACCCTCTAGAAGCCTTGTCCCCAGAACTCCTCCTCCTGCCCCCCCAAGGCCCTGCTGTCTGGGGTCCTGCCCTCCAGAGGTGCCCCTCTCTACAGAAAACCAGCCTCTCCTGTCCGTCTCCTCACCCAGGCTCAGAGAAGAAGTGGGGAGCCATTGGTGGTCCCCTCATGTTCTAGTAGAGGAAGCTAAGGCCAGGGGTGCTTGGTCTAGCCAGGGTCACCCATTTGCCCCAAGTCCCATGGCTCCAGATCCCCCAAATCCCCCAGGATGTCCTACTCCTGGAGCCCAGGCCCAAGGCTGCCAGGTCCCAGATAGCCCGGGTCTCTTATTCCTGCCCCTTAGCCTCCTAGGCTCCCTGCCAACCTCAGGCCAGGAGTTCTCCTAGTCTCCTCCCTGCTGGGGAGTCCTGCTCTGGGAACCCAGACGCGGGGTCCCGGCCAGAAACCTCATCATCCCCACTCCTAGCTCCCCCCCATGCCTCCTTTCTCAGGACCCAGGTGTCCTGCCCCCAGTCTCTTAAATGGCAGGGACAAGAAACCTGGGTCCAAATGTGGGCTCTGCTATAAACGCTCCCCCCCCCCAGCCTCCCACGCCTTGGGGAGTCCCAGGGCCGGCACCTTTTCCTTTGCTCGGATCTCGTCAAAGAGACCCTGGATCTCCCGCTTCCAGCCGTCCTGCATGGAGTGGAAGGAGTCCCGGGGCATTTCCCGCAACACCTGGGCTTCCAAGGCTGACAGCTGTTGCAAGATGACCGAGAAATCGGGCCGGCGGTGGGGGGTCCTGTGCCCAGCAGTCTTGGGGGAAGGAGGAGAAAATGGGTGGCACTGTAGTCCCACCTCTTGCCACCCACCCAAGCCTGCTCTCAGAATTAGCCCCCTCCCCCCCTGCACCTTTGGGTCCCTTACCTGCCATGAGCTGAGCAAAGGGCTCAGGGCAGGTGGAAGGGATGGGCAGCGTTAGCTTGTTCACGGCGACTCCGTAGGCCACGGCCAGGCCGTCGATGCCGCGGTAAGGCACCTCTCCGGTCAGCAGCTCCCACAGCAGCACCCCGAAGCTGCAGGTCATAGAGAAGCCATCAGCCCGCCACCCTCCGAGCCCCCCACCCCTCCCCCTTCAGGCGGGGCCCAGACCTCCAGACATCGCTGCCCTTGGAGAAGGTGGAAGCCTTGATGACTTCGGGGGCCATCCAGGCGTAGGTGCCCGCCGCGCTCATCTGAGTGGTCTTGTGCCACTCCCGGGCCAGGCCGAAGTCGGTGATCTTCAGGGTCTTGTGCTCCACATCGTCCCCCTCCACGGGCTGCAGCAGCAGGACTGGGGGGGGGGGGCAAGAGGAGAGGCTGAGTGGGAGCTGGTCCCAAGGCACAGCCCAGCAAGCCTCAGAGGGGGGAGCAGAGCATGGAAGGGCGCCCATCGATACAGAAGCTCAGACTAGCTAGTGCCAGGCGGGTTGTTGCCTCCGCCTCCTAGGGTCTGCCTGCCCCTGCTACTGCCCTAGCCAAAAAACCTCCTGTGCCTCCCAGGGACCCTGGGAGAAAAGAGTCTGGCTCAATCCACCCCTGAGTCTGACCCCACCTGCTGCGCCCCAAACTGGACCAGCAGCAGTTCTGCCGCCTCCTGCCTCCAAGTGTCTGGCCCTCAGTCTTCCCCATCTGGAGGGCACCACGACTTCACTCTGCCCTCTCGATGCCTTACTTGCCTTCTCTGTGCCCAGACCCTCCTCCTCCTGTCTCCCATCTCTCCTTTGCCCCTCCGTCTCCCCAGAGAAGCCAACTTAATTCTGGTACATGCTAATGTGACCCTGAGCCCTTCTCTGGGCCTCAGTTTCCACATCTGTAAAACGGGAGGTGGGCCTGGAGTCAGGGAAACTGGACTTCAAATTCTGCCTCAGACCCTGGCTAGCTGTGTGCCACCAGGCAAGCCCGGACCTCTCTGGGCCTGTTCCTAACCTAGACAATGGGGAGAAGGGCCCCTCCCTCCCGGGATCGCTTCCAGACTCCAAGGGGACATGAGCCGAGGGCCCAGCAGGGTGCCAGGCGCCCTTCTCCTCCCGGGAGCCCCTCACTCTCTGAGGCAGCCCATGGCAGCTTGGCCATGTGATCTGTGACGGGCAGCAGTGACTAGTTCCCGTTTTATGGATGACCAAACTGAGGCTGTAAACTGCCTAGGGCTCAAACCCCGCCCCCCTCCCCTCCCGGGTCTCTGAGGATTTTGAACCCAGGCTTCCCTCACTCCCAGCCTGGTGCTGGGCAGGTCAGGCCAGGGGGGGCAGGGGGAGGGGGGGAGAAGAGGAGAGGGGATTCCTTTCTGCTGCTTCATTTCATTTCCTGTTTCCTCCTGGGCCTCTGCCCCGCCCTCCCTGATCCCCAGCCAAGCACTGTGGGAGGGGTCTTGGCTGGGAGTTCAAATCCCTGAAGATGCTCCCCATTGGGGCAGTCTGGAGCCAATCCCTTCTCCCTGGGCCTCAGTTTCCTAGTCTGTAATGAGGGGGGCCGGACAAGATGGCAGTTCTGGACCTTGCCCATCACACCCTTCCTTCTGGCTGGTCTCACCCGCAGGGCAGACTCAAAAGTAGAGAGGGCTGGGCCGGCTAAGTGGCAGAGCAGACCCGAGTTCAGATGTGGCCTCAGACACTCACTAAACCAGGTGACTTAATCCCAACTACCCACCCTCACCCCCCCAAAAGCAGAGCTGCTGGGGGCAGTGGGAAGGCTCTCCTAAAGTCACTCAGGGGACACTCGGGACTGTGACCCCTGGCAGAGGGACCACAAGCAATGGGCTCCAAGGTGCCTTCCGCTCCCTGGTTGCGATCCCTGACCTGTGACATTCTCCACTCGACCTGAGGCTGGCCAAGCTGGCGGGCAGACACCCTGTGTGCCCTCCCCCGAGCTCCAGTCCAGATCCTAGGGAAGCAGGGGGATGTCACAGCTCTAGGACTCAGGGCTGGAAAGCCCTTGGAGCCTAGTCCCCCCCTGCCCCCCCCCAGAATGAAAGTTCTCAGAGAACACGGATCGTTTCAGTTTCTATCTCATCACTTCCAAGGCTTGGCACCCAGTAGGCATTTAATAGACTTTTCATTGAACTGAATTGACTGGAGCCCTCACACTTGACAGATCAGGAAACTGAGGCCCAGGGAGGCATGGTTAGCCCGGATTCGAGCTACATCCTGAGACTTCTTTCTCATCCGCTAGCTCCCTGGGCCCGGCCCAGTTCCTCACTTCTTCCAGAGCCTTGACATGGCCTCTATGGTCTCCCAGCTCCACGGGCCCTGTCCACAGACTTCCTCCCCTTCCCTTCCTGGTCCTCCCAGCTTCCCCTTTCTAAGCAACCTCAGTCAGGACAGCAGGGCCCTTCTGGGAAAGCCAGGGGGTGAGGGGAGCAGGTCGGGCCTGGGCTGGGGCCCTGGAGAGCTGGTCCTGTGACTCGTGGGCCCGGAGAATTCCCTCCCTCCTCTCCCCCGGCCAAGGCTCACAAGGACCCCATTGTCCAGCCACTACAGGAAAATCAGTCCATTGTTTTCTACCATGTCCCCCCACCCCCGGGGATAGGGATCCCCCCCCCCCAGAGTGCACTCTTAGGCCCAGGACCGAGGAGTCTGGAAGGAGGCAGGATGCCCAAAGGCCCAGGGTACCCAGGTCACACAGGCCAAATCAGAGCTCCACATCCCATCCAGAGGGGCTTTGGCCAGGGGGGTACTCCTCCCAGCTCCCCCCAGTCTAACCACCCCCGCAGCCAGCTGTGCCTGGAGAGGGAGAGGAGGCCAGGGCAGGGACAGGAAGCCCGTTCAGGAAACACAGGAAGTAGCAGGGAGGGTGGGGAGCGGGGGCTCAGGCTATTGTTCCATTTTCTCAGTGAAGAGAAGGGAGGAAAAACAGAAGCCAGGATTCCCCTCCCCCCCCCCAGCCAGGGGTCGAGCTTGCAGGGGAATCCCCCCCCCCCGCCCCTGGCCAGGGAGAAGGGCGAGGGGAGCAGCCTGCCTGGCTTCTGGGGGTGGGGGTGGCAGGGAGAACAGGGGTCCCTTCCCACCAGTCTAAGAAGCTAGAAGTGGGAGGAGGCTGGATGCTCTGGGCCCAGAGGACAGAGGCTTGAGGCCAAAAGGGACCAAACTGAGGCTTGTAGAGGCCCCAAGTCAGCCTTGGCTTGTGGGGTTTGACCACAGATACTGACTGGAGTCTGGGCTTTCCCTAAAGCCCACCTGAGCAGGGCCCTGTCCCTGTCTGCTTTCTTGTGATGTAGACATGAGGAGCCCCCAAGCTGGGAGGGGGGACATGGAACTCCCTTTAGGTTCTAGTTCCTCTCCATCCCTGGGCTCAGGAGACCAAGGGGTTCCCATCTGCTACCTGCCCAACCCCCTCAAACCTTCAGTGGCTGCCCAGCTCCTCAGCCTGGCACTCGAAGCCCTCCATAAATTGCTACTC
Source organism: Myrmecobius fasciatus (assembly GCA_023553655.1). Classification (NCBI taxonomy): domain Eukaryota; kingdom Metazoa; phylum Chordata; class Mammalia; order Dasyuromorphia; family Myrmecobiidae; genus Myrmecobius; species Myrmecobius fasciatus. Next base: position 21,161 of record JAJPUD010015805.1, on the reverse strand, counting down.
CTCAGCCTTGACCCAGGGCCACGGTCACCTTCCTCCCGAGCTGGACGTCCGCCCCTCCCTCTCCCCGAGCTTTTGCTGTCTGAAAAACTCTCCCTCCTTTCTTTGGCCGGGTCGCCACCTTAAGACCTTCCTTCTCTAAGAAGCTTTCCCTGGCCCCAATTCATCCTCCTGACGGTTCAGGTGGGGGGGGGGGTCAGTGCCCCCCACTGCACACTTCCACACTGTCCCCAGGTGGACCCACAATGCCTGGTGCCGGGCAGCACCAAGTCCAGCCTTTCAGCCCTGGCGGGGATGGACCGCGGCAATCACCGAACCTAATCTCTCTCCTGGATGTTAGGAGAAAGCGAGCTCCCTGACAGGTCTCCCGGCCAATCACCGGCCACACTGGACAAGGATTTATTCCTCGGCCTTCTGGTCCGGTGCCCTTAGAACCAATTTTGGGGGGAAATGGGAAAATATACAACCAAGAAATAAGTGCTTATTTATCCAGGGCACTGGGGCGGGGGGGGGAGGAGCAGTGAGGGAACGGACCAGTTTCCTGCCCTTGGAGCCGAGAATCTGGCAAAGAAGCTGGGACAGCTAATGGTGGTCAGGACCAACGTGACAGGGATGGCCCAGAGGTCACTGCAGCTGGGAGGAGGGAAGGAGGGAGCACTGCGGATTGAATGGCTCAGGGAAGGCTTCCGGGAGGGGAGAGAAGGATGGAGGAGGCTGCGCTGGGACCTCTCTCTCAATGCCCAAGTCAGCCAAGCGTCTCTCTTACAAAGCTCCCAAAGGGCACGGTCAGAGGCGGAGACGGGACTCTCCAGGGAAACAAATACTGCCTTAAGGCCCCCCTGGTCTTTGGCGGGGGGGGCCCCTTGTTCCAGGTCACTGTTTGCTTGTGTCAGCAGGGATGGAGGTGGCTCCCGGGGCTTTAAGGTGCCCTAGCGGAGAAGGGCAGGCTGGGCTTGTGAGCCAGACTCAGTTCCTTTCAGGAACCCCCCAGCTAAGGCCCCTGACCACTCCTGGGAAACCTTCCAGTCCCTTCCTCTCTCTGACCTGTTTCCCCCCAGATGAGAGGAGGGTGTTGGACTCTATTCCATCCCCTGATCTGGTGCCTGGGTTTCTGAAGCCAGGCTTGAACCCCGGAAACATCTCAAGATTTGGAGCCACCTCTCTCCACCTCAGTTTTCTCATCTGCTAAATGGGGCCACAGTGGCCCTGCTCACCTCAGAGGGAAGAAGAGAGTTGCCTTCCTGGGAACCCCACCCTTTGGCCTTCCAATTGCTTTTCTCACCTCCAGGAGAAAGGTGCCCAGGGCTCCGGGCAAGCTGCCCTACTCCTGACCGCTAACAGGCCCTGGGGCAGGAGAGCAGGCGACCCTGCAAGGCAGGGTGCCCTGAGAGGCCTTGGGTCAGGGGTGGGGGCCGCCCTCCGGGAAGGGGAGCGGGCGGTACTCACTGTTGTTGGACTTGAGGTCCCTGTGGATGACGGGCACCAGAGCCTCACAGTGGAGGTAGTGCATCCCCCGGGCTATCTGCACCCCCCAGTTGACCAGCACGTGAGGGGGGACTCGGCGGCCGGCCAGCGCCCGGCTGAGGGGTCCTCCGGCGGCGTACTCCATCACCAGGCACAGGTTGGGCTCCTCCAGGCACACCGCCTTGAGCGCGATGATGTTGGGGTGCGCCAGCATGGCGAAGAGGCGAGCCTCTTGGCGGACGCTCTCGGCCGTCACGCTGATGTCCTCGTCGGGGTCCTGGCGGGCGGCCTTGACGGCCACCAGCTCGCCCCTCCAGCTGCCCCGGTACACCTTGCCGAAGCCTCCCACCCCGATCACCTCCTCCAGGCGCAGCTCCTGGAAGCGGGCCACCTCGGGCTGCGGGGGGGCTGCCCCGGGACACGTAGTTGGAGGGGAAGATGCCCACCTGGTCGCCCACCTTGCCTGCCCACCAGCCCTCGTCCCCGGAGATGGCCGCGTCCCGGGACAGCACCTCCACCCGGTCCCCTTTGCGCAGCGTCAGCTCGTCCCGGCCGCTCGCCTCGTAGTCGAAGAGCGCTGTCCATACCGGGTTGGAGTAGGCGGTCTTGGGGGCGCCCTCGGCCCGCCCCCCCGCCGCTCCACGTCCCCAGGGGGCTCTTGAGGAGCAGGTTCTTCAGCGGCTCCATTCTGGGGGGGCTCATCCGGCTAGGACAGGCGCCTCATTGTGACGGAGGGGGGGAAACCGAGGCCCAGGGGAGCCCCGACCGCTGCCCTGGCGGCCCCCGCATGGCGGGCTGGGGCCAGGTCAGGGGCGGGGCGGCCGGGGGCGCCGCCGGGAGAGCATGGGGGGCCTCGGCCAGACCTGGCTCTCCTTCCTCCTCCTCCTGGGCGCCCCGGCCGCGCTCCCTCCTGCTCCCTCCGAGCTCTCTTTGTACTTTGGCCCCGGGCGGGAGGCGGCGGCGGCGGGGGAGGAGTTTCGCTTTTTTCCGCTCTTCTCCCTCCTGCAGGAAACAGCATCAGATGACGCTGGCCCCGCGGGGCGGCCCCGGCCAGGGGACCCCGAGCCCCGCGCCCGCCTCTGGGGACCCCGCGCGGTCGTCTCCAGCCGTACACCACCTCGCGCGCGCGCTCCCGTGGGACCCACGGGGAAACTGAGGCGGAGAAGCGGCGGGAGGGCCCCTGCACGCTGGCGACGGCCGTGCCCGAGCGCGCGCCCTTCCGTGCCCCTCCGCGCCCCCGGCGCCGCTCTCGCCGTCTTACGGGGTTCCTCCGAACCTTCGGAGAGGGGGCCGAAGCGGCGTCACCCGCCGCCTCCTCTGCTCCGCGGAGGAGTGCCCTGTCTCTTTAAGAAAGTTGACGCCATCTGCACTCGTCTACTTCTGTCTGCCCCGAGAACTTTCGGCCTAGACACTAGCCGGGTCTGGACCGAGATCTAAAAAAAAAAACCAAAACAACCAAAACAAAAAAAAAAAAAAAAAAACCGGAGACGACTCTAGCGGGCTCGTCCCAGTGACGTCACCCATCCCTCGGGGCCACAGAAGGAGGCGGGCCGCGGTGATAACCTCCCTCCTACCCCAGTTCCATGATCTTAGGCGTTCGGTCGTTCGTTTCCATTGGCGAAGCTGAACGTCACTTCTACCCTGTAAACCAATAGTCAACCGGCTCTCCTTTAAGATGGGGATGGGGGGAGGCCGGACCCCCCCCAATCCGCCGGCTCGGCTCTGCGCATGCGCTTCAACCGTGCCATCTAGGAACTATTGCTTGCCTGGTCCCGCCCTCAAATCTTCTGAGCCCAGGCTTTCGGCATCTACACATGCGCCGAATTCTCCGCTAGTAAACCGTTGCTCCTCATCTTTAGCATCTGCGAGCTATACCTAGAAAGGACAGAGCTGACCCTGTGCTCTGACATACAGAAAAACTGAGGCCCAGAGAAGTTTGTCACAGCGGGCATCCCTTACACAATTCGTATCTCGTTTAATCCTCACGGCCATTCTTGGCGCCTGGCACTAGGATTATCCCCATTTTACAGATGAGGTCCACAGAACTCGGGTAGGATTTGAACTCGGGCATTCCTGACTTCCTGACATTTGTACACATATTCTGGATGTACGTAATTGTTTGCATATTGTTTCTCCCCGTTAGAACGTAAGCTTCTCGAGGGCAGGAGCCGTGGTTTTGCCTCTTTATCCACAGCGCTTAGCAGAGGCACGTAGCGTGTAGCATGCAGCATGCAGCTACAGGCTCGTAGCAACTGCTTCATAAATTCTTGTTGAGTGACTGCTTCCTCCAGGCTGAGTGAGAGACTCCAGGTTCAAAGGTGGGATTTAGTCCCCAGCCGGCAGATCGCTACTCCTCCGCCGCCTATCGGATTTACCTCCACCGCGCAGGCGCCTTGGGTACCTCTTTTTCCTCTCCCCGCCTCTCCGTATTCCCAGCCAGGATTGCTCCGCCCCCCACCCCCGTCTGACCCCGCCCAGAGATCGCGGTGCTTGGCACGGGCGCCTGCGCACTACCGGCCTTGGCACTCCGGCGCGTGCGCAGTCGTTTGTAGCGATTTTCCCTTTCCGGGTCCCCCCCGGGTCCGGCGGGCGCATGCGCGTCCGGCAGCTGGCGGCTCACGGCTCCTGCTTCCGGCCTTCACCGCCCCCTCCCCACACCCCTCCCCCCCC
>JAJPUD010015805.1:0-12030 GCA_023553655.1 Myrmecobius fasciatus | reverse complement strand
GCTCCCCGTCCGATGGGGTCCCTGTCCTGCCAGACGCCACCCCGGACCTCCTCTTGGTCGCTACCCTTAAGGCCCCCCCAGCCTGGGCAGGCGGGGGCCGGGCCTTCGGACCAGGTAAGAAGCAGCGGAGCCCAGGGTGACCTCAGAGCCGGCTGGGGACGCCGGGGTGGTTGGGGGTGGGGGAGCTGGGCATCCGTGCCCTCAGCGTGCCCCCCTGACCCAGGCCCTCCCTGGCACTTCCATTGGACAAGAGGCTCTGGAGCACCCCGCCCCCCCTGCCCAGAGAGCTGAGCGACTCTTTCCTGCCTCGGACCCTCTCCCTCAGGAATTCCATCAGCAAGAGTAAGTCTCCTGGGGTGGGAGGGCAGGGGAGCCAGGCCCCTTCCCCTCCCCCTTCTCTCCCTCACCCCCATCTCCCCCTCCTCAGTCCTGTCTGAGGCTGGAAGCGAGCCCCTGGAAGAGGAGTGGAAATCCATCTCGGAGATCGCGTCCACCTGTAACAGCATCCTGGAGGCGCTCTCCCGGGAGGGTGAGCCCCTGCGGGACGGGACGGGAGGGGACGGGACGGCTCAGAGGGGCGCCAGCGCGGCTCTCAGGCCTTTGGCCCCTTCCCCTTTCCTTGCTCATCTAAACGGGGGGTGGGGGGGGTGTTGTATGGGGAGGGGCGGTTGGAAGGAAGAGACTTTCCCAGAGGGAGCCTGGAGGGGTGTTGTCGCCACAGGCCAGCAGCTGCCAGAGGCCCGAGACCCCAAGGAAGCCTCCAAAGCCGAGTCCGAGTAAGTGCAAGCGGGGCCCAGGGTCGAGCCCCCCTGCGGCGGGGGGACGGAGAACCTGCCCTGCCCCGTTCGGGCCCTCCTCCCGGGGTCTGGCCTCGGCCCGCTGCGAGCCAGACTCCTCAGGAAGCCCTCCTTGCCCGCAGCCCGGCCTCGGGAAGCTTGTCGGAGAAGGTCTCCCACCTGGAGACCATGCTGAAGAAGCTTCAGGATGACCTGCAGAAGGTGAGGGGGGGAGGCGGCCCCCGGGAGGGGGGGACGCCCCGAGATCTGGCGCCTCCTCTCCATCCCGCCCGTCCCTCCAGGAGAAGGCGGACAAGGCGGCCCTGCAGGAGGAAGTTCGGAACCTCAGACACAACAACCGCCGGCTTCAGGCAGAGTCCCAGAGTGCCGCTGCCCGCCTGCTCAGGGCCTCCCAGCAACTGGGAAGCCCGGGCCCCTGAGGCCCGCCTGCACCCGGGCCCCTCCTGCTGGGGCACAAGTCGCCGGAGCCGCCCCGGGCCCCCCTCCCGTGTGCCTCCAGCCCTGAATGTTCCCTCTGCATTGGGCAGGAAGTGCCCCGACGCCCTCCCCAGAAGCCTTGGGGGGCTCCGGAGGGGGGAGCCCCCTGTGTACTGTGTAAAAGTAACCCCTGCATCTCCTGGCCTTTCCCAGGAGCCTCCTCCAAGCCCATCTGTAAATATTACTTGGCAGAGGTGCCCGTGTTATGAAAAAGTAAAGAGAGAGCGGGCACCGTGCGAGCCACAGTGGATGAATGACGAGGGGGAGGGTCTGCCCTGGAAGAGTGGGCCCCCCCGCGGGTCAGTGTCTTCTTCCCAGAGGCCCCGGGCTCTCCAGGGCAGGGCTGGGAGGGACCGCGGGAGCATCGTCTGCAGTCAGAAGGGCCCCCCGGCCGGCCCCCTGTTTTTGTGGGGGGAGAGCACAGGAGGCCGGGCCAGCCAAGATTTCGGCCTTCTCCCCTGGTGACCCTGAAACATGGGTGGGGAGCTGGGAGAGGGCAAGACTGGCAGGGGCCCCCGCCCAGCTCTGCCAGGGAGAGATTGGGCGGCCACCCCGGCTCCCCACGCAGAGGCGGCCCCGGCCCACAGAGCTCCTCCTCGCTATGCTGGGCCCCACTCCCTGCCTGGAGCCCCAGCAACCCCTCTGCTCCCCACCTGGCATCAGCCTTAATCTCCCTCCAATCGGGTGGTCCGGCTCTGCTGAGGGCCCCTCCCCCATCATCACCACCTTCAGGACGGGATGCGTCTAAATCCGTCCGGCCCACTCCCATTTGCCAGGGCTGCCATCCCTTGGGATGGCACAGACGCCACCTTAGCCCAGCCCCAAAGCAGCTTGGCCCGCTCCCAGGGGGCAGCGGGAGGACTGGTGGCTGCACACTGGAGGGTTCTGGGACTTGCCCTCTCCCCTCCCCCTCTCTGACTGAGAGGCCTTTTGTCAGTCCACCCTTAGCCTCAGTGCGAAGCCCCCAAGGGAAATGAGGCTCTTCTTGTGGCTCCATCTCAGGGCCGTCCCACCCAACCCCCCTCTCCCCCTCTCCCCCCTCCCCCTGGCCGGGGAACAAACGGCTGCATTTACTGGGGTTCGGTCACTTTGGCTCCTGTTGGGGAGAAAATGTCTCCTGAGGGGGAAGGGGTTGGCACAGGGGGTGGAGCTGGGGACCGAGAGGGCAGGGGGAGGGGGTGACCGGAGCAAGCTGGAGGGAAGGGCTGGGGCTCCCCCTTACTCCCTGGAGGCTCCAGAGCCAGCCCTCACTAGAGTCCTGGGAAGTGTACGCCCAGGCTCCCCCTTCTCTAGCCACTTGGAGCATCTCCCCCACTGACTGGGGACTGCAGAGCCCACCTCTGACCTGAGCTGGGGGGGAATAATGAGGCCCCCCCCCCTTCTCCCACACCTGAGGGTGGATCCCCATCTCCCACCCCTGAGAGTCCCCTCATTCATTCATAGGAAGAACCTGACCTCCAAGAAATGGTGGCAATAGCAAAGCTGACCCATGTTAGGGTCCGAGACAGGCCATGGCAAAGGCGGGGGTCCCTAAGACCTGAGAGTTCAGGGACATGTCCCTGACCAAGACTCCCCTCCATGAGATTCCAGCAAGTGGCGCTGACCGTTTCCTCCCCCCCCCCCAGTAATGGGGCGAGCTTAATGGCCAGAATGTCACTTTGCCAGCCTCAGTTTCTCGCTTCGAGGCGCTCCCCGGGCCAGTGGGAACGAGCCTACTCCCTTTCCCTAAGTTCGGTCCAAATACTCAGGTCTTTACTTTGCTCCAAGGAAACCTCAACCTCCTCCGCCTCTATCCCCTCCAGCAACCTTTCAATCCTAGCTAGGCCGGGGCTCCCAGCCCTTCCCGGTCCAGGGTGGATCTCTAAGCCGGCCTCTGGAGGGCCCGAATGCATAAGTGGGAGGGCTCAGCCGGCTGGGACACGCCCCCAAGGCCGAAGACCCGCCCACCCCCGAGAGCCTGAGCCGGACTGAACGTCTTCGATCTTGGACTGCGCACGCCCAACTTGGCAAACAAGGGAGAGGAAATTGTTCCTGGCCCGCCGTCCCCGTGCCGTCAGTGCGCATGCTCCGCTGCTGGGCAGGCCTTAGGGTCGCTTCCCGAAGACACTTCCCGGTGAAGGGCGTCAAGAAGACTGCCTCCGTCCCTTCACCCCCCCCTCCCTCCCCCTCCGGGCCCGCCCGAAGAAGCTGCAGTAAGGATTCAGCACGTTTCTCTGAGGGGCTTTGAGGTAGCCTCTTCCCCTTCCCCCTTCCCCCTTCCTCGTGTTAGAACGCAGGACCAAAATGGCATGCCCGTGGCACGCACGCGCAAGCCCAGAAGCCAGTAGTTCTCCTGCGCATGCGCCTCCCGGGGCATGGCTGATTTTTTTTAAACTTTTGGGTGGATAGGCTGCGCATGCACTGAGAACTGTCAGTCTCGGTTCCAGGATCCCAAAGCCTAGTGGAGGCGGGGGGAGCATCCCCCAGCTTGGGGAAATCCCCGTTGGGGGCACCTGCCTTCGGGGAACCCCCCCCCTCTCCAGGGGGGGCTTGCGATTCCACGGAGCCAGCACACGCGAGGGCTTGGACAGGGTTTATTAGTCAAGGGTAAAAAGAACACGGCGTCAGCAGCCCCCCTCCCCCCGGCCCACCCGTCTTAAGGCACTTGATTGAGGGGGGGCCGGCCCAGGCACAGCCGCCCCCTCCAAAAGCCCGGCAGAGATGCCCCCCGGAGCCGTCTACATGTTAAGGATGCTGGTGTCAGGTGCAGAAAGGAACGGGACAGAACCTGGCCCACAGTTTAACCCAAGCCCCGGGCTGGGGTCCCCTTGTCCGCCAGCCCTCCACCCCCAGAGCCCAGGAGCCACCCGTCGGGGGGGGAGCTGCAGGCAGAGGTGGAGAAGGAGGAGGCAGCTCCCCAGCCCCCCCACGCACCCCTTCTTCAGAGGAGTTAATGCTTTTACTTAAGCACCTCCAAAACAGAGAGAGACTGCAGAGAAAATACTAAAACGGGATTCGCTCCTCCCAGCGCCGGCGAGACGGCCCCCCCCCAGAGCAACTCGGGGTGGGAGCAGCATCAAGGGGGGGTTCCCAGAGTGGAGCGTGTCCCCTGCGGGCCCGGGGCTGGGGGCCCAGGACGGCCCTCGGCCCCTCTTAAGAGCTGATCTGACTCAGGAAGGCCTGTAGGTCCATATCCCCCACGGAAGGGAAGACTTCATCCGCTCCCAGCAGACCGTTGGCCAGCCCCGAGGCCCCTGAAGGGGCCGGGCCGGGCTCAGGGGGACGCTGAGGCCCCGTCATCAGGCGGGTGATGGACTCGGGGTACTCCATCAGCATGGGCTCCCCTGAGGGCCCGGGACCTTCAAGGGTCCCCGTGATGCCCTGGTTCAGCAACTGCTGGAACTCGGAGTTGTCGATGGCCGCAAGGTTGGCGTACGTGCTGTCTGGGTCCCCCAGGAGCTCGGTCAGGTCCCCATCGGTATCAAACTGCAGGCCCAACATGGCATCGGACAGCATTCCCTCCCCGGACTGGGGGAGCTGGGGCAGGGCCGGGGCGGGGGCTGTCGGGGGTGGGGCCGGGCCCAGGGAAGGTGCAGTGGGGGGGGGCGGGCGCCAGGGCTGGGGCAGGGACCTGGCCGGAGGAAAAGACCATGGGAGAAAACTCCTCCAAGTTGATGGTACTGAGGGACGGGGCGAAGTAGGGCTGGGAGACGGAGGCAGGCAGGCCGGGAAGGACACCTGAGGGGAGCGGAGGGAGACAGAGATGAGTGACACGCGCTCGGTCCTTCCTCCCGGCCCGGGCCCAGAATCGTCCTCCCACTCCGCCAGGGCAACCTGCCGAGAAGCCAGCCCGTCCCCTGGATGGTCCCGGGCCCCCCCCGCCGAGGGACTCTCACCTGGGGGCTTGGCGGCAGAGGCCGCGCCGCTGCGGGAGGGCACCGCGATGCGCCTGGGAGGCGCCCAGGCATCCGAGCTGCCTGCGGGTGGAGAGGCCGAGTTAGCCCTCGGAGCCCCCCCAGCCTCACCCCCAGCCCCCAGCTTGCCGTCGGGCTCACCACTGAAAGGACTCGTTTTCATGATGTTCTTAAAGGTGCCCAGTGTCCTCTTGCGCTTCTCCTCAATCCGGTGGCGGTCGTCTGGGGAGAGAAGGAAGGCTCACTGGATCCCTCCCGCTCTGGCAGCCCCCCCCAATCTGGAAATGCGTGCGGGCTGCACCCCACCTTCCTGAGAAGGGGCCCAGAAAGTGGAAGGGAATGGGGGCGCCCCCAATCTGCTCCTCTCTGATGGGACGGTCGTGCCCCTGCCAGAAGGTCGGTCTCCTTACCCTGCTGCCCCCATAACCTCCCTGCGGGTTTAGCACCGGGATATGCAGCAAGGCCAGATCCCAAGGGCCTTGAGACGCCAGATGGAGGCGCTCACCCCCAAATCTAGAGCCGGGGGGGGGCAACCCCCGCATTAGGCGGTGAAGGGGAGGAGGGAGGTTCGAGGTGGATAATCGGGGGGGTCCCCTCGGCCTCCAGAGTCAGGGGAGGGGGCCCACAGAGTCCAGATGGGAGGACATCGTGAGGGCGCCTGGACTTGTAGGGGAAGGCGCGAGAAGCAGAGAACGGACCTGGCCTCACACAGGCCAAGCTAGTGCTCTGGCCGGGCAGAGTTTGGGGTGCCCAGAGGACATCCTGCTGCCAAAGCCTCCCCACAGGCGGTGATGGAGATCGGGGCCAGAGAGCTGGGCCCCCACCGAACCCTCCGGAGGAGCCGAGTAGGAAGCCAAGAGAGAGGTCATGGGGGGAGGAGAGGGCCCCGGCCGGAGCCTTAGGGAAGCCCCCGGCGGGGCATGGACCATGGCCCAGCCTGAGGAGGAACATCAGGCAGGAGGAGGAGGGGGGAGCTCCCCACTCTGCAGCAGGCTGCGCCCCCCATATCCTCCCCCCCCTCACAATCTCCCTCCTGCACTGTCTGTTAACCAGCCTCCCACGGGTCCCCGATCTGCCAAACAAGGCCGAGCCTTTGGCTCCGACTGCCATTCCTAGCCTTGGGTTCAAGTGAACAACGAGCGCTGATTAAGTATCTCCTGGGTGCAAGACCCGGTTGAAGGCGCTGGGGAGACAGACAAGGGCGTCCCTGAGGCAGGCGGCCTCCCCCTGGGATGAAGAAGGTGGGCTTGGGGGCTGCTCAGCCTCCCCCTGCCATCCGTCCCACCATCGCCTCCCTGACTCGGGGTCCTGAGAACAGCGGTTTTCTCCACCGAGATTAAGAATCTTTAGAGGACGGAATGAGAAAGGATGATGGGAAAGCTGGGGGGTGGGGGGGGAGGGCGCCTGGCTGCACCAGCGGACCCCAGGAACTCCAGGCTCTGGGCCCAGAGGGGACCCTCCCAGGCAAGGGAGGCGCTGCAGGATTGGCACGGGCACTGCCATGCCCCTCAACAACAGACTCTGGCCATCCCATGGCAAACAAAGCCTGAATGCTGCCCGCCAGTGAACCAACCGCCCCTTCTGCCCCTTCTCGGGGGGGGGGGGACATCTCTAGGAACAGGAGGGACAAAGGTCATCAGGCAAGGCCACGGGGTCGGCTGGTCTGGGGGAGATTTATGGGCAAGGCTGCGGGGCAGCAGGAGCAAGGGAGAAGACGAGGCCCACATGGACCCAAACTGGTCCCGCTGGGCCGGCCACACTTCCTCTTCTGCACGACCCTAGGCCAGGGGCACACAAGCTCGGGCCAGCTGAGAAGCTCCTGCTCCGTCCACGGGGAAGGTGACAGGAGTGACCTCGGCCCACACTCTGACAGCAGGACTGGGGACGGTGACAAGGGAAAGGACAGGACAGTGCAGGACGCCCCACCCACCCAAAGGCATCATCCGTGCAGCGACCACCCTGGAAACAAGCCCCCCCACTCCGCTTCAGGAGGCTCAGGGGAGCCTACGTGGGAGGCGACCCAGCCCGGTACCCCCAGGTAGGCTGACTTCCATCCTCCCCCGCCCTCACCTGCACTAGTGGATCCCAGCTTAGGGGCTGGGGAGTCCCATGGTCAGACAATCAGCAGGACCGCCAAGCCTCCAATCCCAGTCTCCCCAGCAGCTGCCCATGTGTCTGACCAGCTTCCTGCCCTGTTCAATCAAGTCCAGGGACGCCCTCCCTCCTGCCTCTGGAGCCCGTGACCTTGGGAAAAGTTCGACTCGCACTTTGGTTGGCTTCCTTCCTAAGCCTTGGGCCAAAAGGGGTCTGCCTACTGTAGCCCCCGGCGCCCAGGACCTGGAGGGAGGGAGGGAAGAGGCCTTCGTGCGCCTGGCCCACGCCAGGGCCCCACACAACTGCCCATCTGGCCCATCAAGCCTGGCCGGCCCAGCCACGGGGCTGCGCCCGCCCTCCCTAAGACGCCGCCTCTCCTCAGTAAACGGTTGCAGGCTTCTGGGGCTCCCCCGGTCCCTGCTGGGCACAGGGGCGGCACATAGCACATGCTGATTCAGAGCCCCAGGTGCCAGGGGGCTGGAGCTATGCCAGGAGGCAGAGGAGGGGGATCCCCAGGGGGGGCCTGGCATCCATCAGCTCTGGCCCGGGAGAGCTCCCCAAAGTCTGGGGGTGGAGGGAATGAGGAAGGAGGAGAGAGGAAGAGGAGGCTGGGGGCGTCCAATCCCCCCCCCGCACAGAGGCCAAGTGCCTGCCTGGGACCAAGGACTGGCGAGGACGCTCCCTCAGCCCCTGACCAGAGCCAGGGCCCCGGCTGCCCGGAGAGGACTGCCCCCTACCTGTGTCCGGCAGATACTGGAACTCCATGGGCTCGCTGAGCTCCCTGTCGGACGGGCGCCGGAGCTGCATGTGGACCCGCACGGGCGCCTGCAAGGCGGGCTCTGCGTAGGGCGGCGTGCGGAACACGATGGCCACCTGCCTGTGCACGTCGGCCTGCGAGAAGGAGCCTCGCGCCTCCCAGCCCGGTCCCGTGAAGCACACCTCGATGTCCTCTGGGGGGGACAAGCCCGAGTGTGGCAGCCCCTGCCAGGCCCCCCAGCCCCCCCCAACCCCCCCACCCTGTGCCTGCCCCGCCCCCGCCAACACTGACCTTTCTGCACCTTGTCACAGAGGAGGAAGATCTCATCCCCTCCCAGGCAGCTGCCCGAGTTTCGGGTCACGCGGCAGATCTTCAGCTCCGCGGTGTTGGGGGCCCCTGCGGAGGCAGAGAAGTAAGAGGCGCTCCCTGCCAGGCCGGCAGCCCCAGCCCCCGACGTCGCCCTCAGAAGGGACCCGCTCCCCAGCTCTTTCTGCGGCGGCAAAGAACTGGGAAACGGGCGGCCGCCCCCGGGCTGGGGAACGGCTGAACAAGCGGGGTGCGCGAAGGTGACGAGAAAGGCCTGGGAGGATTCACACGCACTGATGCCGAGCGAAACCAGCAGAAGCGGGAACCCGCTGTGCACGGAACAGCTAGAACGGGCCACGCTCAGCCAGGAAAGGCTCGGTTCTTCCCAGCAGCTCAGGGATCCCAAGCAACCCCAATGGCCTTTGGGCAGGAAATGCCGCTGAACCCCAAAAAGCTCAATCCACATGCTGCGTTCGCCTCCTTTCTCTGGCGTTTTCTCTCTACGTGGGTTTCCCCTTTTGCTCTGAGTATTCTCTCCCAACAGGATTCAGGAAGCAAGGTGTGTGGGAAATACATGAATAAGGGGCTGTTTCCTGGCAGTCTTCCCAGGCTCTTGGTGGGAAGCAGACATTTGTGAAGTCCCCCCCCCAACCTCCCTAAGCCTCCTCCTGCCTGTGACTGGGTCCCCCTCCCCAAGTGATCTCATCAGCTCTGATGGGGCGTCCCCCCTCATTGACGCTCTTCTCCACTGAGTCCTGAATCCTCACTAGTGGATGTCTCCAACCCGGCCCCCGAAAACTAGTCCAAAAGGGAATTCTAGCCTTCCCCTCCCTGGGGGGGGCTCATTCAGGCTCTCAACACAGGAGCCACCTTCCAGGCTCCCCTCTCCCTCACCCCACGCTGTCACTAGTCGCCAAGTCCTGTTGGGACTCACCCCACAGCGCTTCTCCCATCTGTTCCCTTCCTCTTCCCACAACCAGCCAGCCTCTGGCCTGTAACTGTCCCCTCCCCACTGGTCCTCTCTCGGGGTCTTCCTCACAGCTCCCAAGGCTTGGGCCCATTCTCCCCCATGAGCTGTCTGCTCTGTTCCTTCTGCCTCTTGGCCGCCAGTTTCTCCCCAAACACCGTCTCCCCTCTTTCTGACAATAGCCTGTTTGAGTCCTGCGGAGAAGCTGGGCCGCCTCCTCCCCACAGAAGCTTCCTGAGGGCGCGCTGACTCGCGCTTTGTCTTTCTATCCCCAGTGCCCGGCACCGGGCCCGGCACAAAGTAACAAGATCACAGATTTGGGGCTGGAAAGGGCCGAGGGGGGGGGGATCCCATCAAAGACAATCTCATGTTGCTGCTGAGAGAGCTTGGAACAGAGAGGTTAAGAGTCTGTCCAGTGCCACCCAGCTACTGAGACTCAGGGGTTGGACTGGATCCAGGTCCACACCTCCCTGCCGCCGAGCACTGCCCTCTCCTGGACACCATCCTTCCTCAGCCTCTTCTTCCTCAGGGGCCTCTGCCAGCCTGTGCTCCCTCTGCCCTCTAAGCATGAGTGTCCTGGACCATCTGGGGACATCACTGCTGCCACTAACTCAAGGCCCCCAAGCCAGATGATGCCTCTAACCCCTGTCCTCCTGCTCCACCCATTAAGGCACCTTTGTTTTCCCCACCAAACCCCTGGGCCCCGAGCTCCTGACCTAAGTGTCCTCCCTGCCTCTCCCTGGCCCCACTCATGCCCTTCTCTGTGCTCGGCCAGTAGCACCACGTCAGGTCCCTCGGGCCTACGTGACAAGAGTGCCCGAGAGAGCCTGGTCAGCCAGCCCCAGGGGGCTCCTGCAGCACGGTCCTAATTCCCATGAGGAGCCTGTTCTTTGCATCAGGCCCAATGGACCCTCTGGCAGAGCGAGGCAGAAAGCTTATCCCCTCCAGGTAGTCCAAGGCAAAGAAGGCTGGCTCTTGGGCCCCAGGACCTGGGTTCAAATCTCACTCCTGAACCCTCTTCCTCGTGTGACTTCAGTTTGCCCAATCTAGAGCCTCTTCCGCACGGTGGCCCCGGCCCCATCCACACTGAGATCTGCCCACTCCATCTCCCCCAGAAGCCCTGACATCCACCTCCAGACCCTTCCTTTTCCAATCAAGCGTCATGGCTTCCGTCCCAGAAAGCACAAGTGTTCCCAGGCTTTCCCAAGGGGAGAAGATCCAGCCTCCCGGACCCTGCCCAGTCAGGGCAGCCTCCTGGCTTTTCAAAGTTTCCCCCGTTGTTTACCTCCCAACAATCTACCTTCTGGCCACACTGGGCCGAGGCTTCTGGCTCAGGGCACTTCTGATGCCCTTCGGGGCTCTGCTAATGCAAAGTCTTCCCTGAGAGCCCCAGCTGGAAGCCCTCCCCGCTTTGTCGCCAGTCCTCAGCCCCCCCCCCCATCCTTTGCCCGGCCTGGTGGGCACTCTAGTTACCTGGGTGCACGTGCACGGGTCCCAAGAAGGCAGACACCCTCCCGGTCTTGATTTTGGAGACCCAGCCCAAGGCACCAGGCGGTCGTGGCCGTCCATAGGTCGGACTGAAGCGACCACAGGCGCTCACTAACAGTTTGGCTTCTCTAAGTCTGTTGCCCATCCCACCCCCAGTCGTGACAGGTTGCCCTCCCCCCCCCCCCACTCACGGTTGTCATAGATAGGATGGGAGAGGACAGGGGGCAGCACAAGGGGCCTGCCCGCAGCGTCCCGGATGGTCACTTGGAAGCAGAGCCGAACGGCATTCAGGTCATAGTCTCCGCGCTGCTCTTCCAGGGGCACTGTGGGAATAGGGGAGGGTCACGGGGTGACAAGGCCCCCCACAGAGTGGGGGCCACAGAGTGTCACTGTGTGACACTGGCAAGGAGGCATGGCAACAAGAGCAGGGTATCCCAGGCTAGGCCGACCAAGCAGCTGAGAAAGGCAAGAAGAGGGAACCTTTTAAATGACCTTTCTAAAATGTGCACATTATAAAGTCCAGAAAAGGATTCTCTGAAGGAGAGTGAACTAATGTGGGGGGATGCTGGGAAGCAGAATAGAAACGTCTGAAGGGCTGAAAGACAAGGGGCAAGAGCCACCCGCCACAGCACAGTCACTCTTGGAAAGGCCCTGGAAAGAGGGGCACACTGGTGCATTGTTGGTGGAGCTGTGAAGTGAGCAGGCCATTCCGGGTTTTAATTTATAAGGAAGCAAGAAAAGGGACTAATGGTCCCAACGTGCTGATTACAAAGGCTCCCCAAAGAAGCCAATTACGAAGGCTCCCCCAAAGAAGCCAAAGAGGGAAACAAGAGATCTGACAGAAAGCAAACGATTCCAAGCAGCTCCCATTGCTCTAACAGAGCCGGGGCCTCTGTCAGAGAAGGCCCACTGCAATGGGGGATGACCACTAGGAAGACTCAGAGAATCATGGGAAGATCTGGAGGAACAGATGCAGAGTGGAACCAGCAGCCCAGGAGCCTGAGGGCCAATGACCAGCGCTAATGAGCGGCGGATGGGGGGGGGGGGGCTGGGAGGAGCACCCAAGCTTGCCCTCTTATACAGATCAGGGGAGGAGCCCAGGACAGACACCGCTCTGCCACAAAAAAAAGGGCCATTTAGATGGAAATGGCAGCGATGTCCAGAGAGAAGCCCTGGACGTGGGGGTGGGGAGGGTGGGGGATGGGGAGGGCAGGGCTGGGCTGCTGGGGGCCCTGGCCACGCTGGCCAAGG
>JAJPUD010015804.1:22382-36100 GCA_023553655.1 Myrmecobius fasciatus | reverse complement strand
TTTTTTGTTTTTGTTTGACTGATTCTTGAAGTCTTATTGAGTCATTCACTTGCATTTGTTCAATTCTCATTTTTAAAGTGTTGTGTTCTTCAGTTACCTTTTTGAGCTCCTTTTGTAACTGGCCAATTTGTTCATTGCACTCTTTTTCCACTTCACTAATTTTATTTTTCAATAAATTGGTGTCTTTTTCATATCTCTTTTGCAGGGCATCATATCCTTCTTGCAAGATACTGTATCCTTCTTGCCCTGATTTCAGTTTATTTTCCCATTTATCTTCCAGCTCTCTTTTGAGGTTCTTTATTCAGTCTTCCAGAAAGGCCTTTTGAAAAGGGGACCAGTGATGGTCCTTGCTGATTTTCTCTTGAGTTTTGTCTAAAGGAACCTCTGGATCTGGGGTCAAGCCTTCTTTGCCTTGATAAAAGCTGTCTATGGTGAGAGCTCTTTTTTGCTTCTTCATCATTTTTTTTTAGGCAGCGTGGATATCTCTTTAAGGTAGGGGAAAAAAATAAAACCTCGGCTGAAGACGCTTTGCCCTGGGGCACTTCGGCGAGTTAACTTAAGGTGCTGGGCCAGTGGGGGCTAGGACTAAGTCTGAATTACTCCTTAAACAAGGCAAGTCTGCCAGAACACCTGCCCCCAATCAGGGAAGAGTGTCCGGAGTGCCTCAGATAAACTCCAGGTGTTTGGAATTTGGAGTTTGGAGTTTGGAATTTTTGCCAAGATGAGCTGAGCTGAGTCCCACCCTCACTTCTGGCCTACACAGAAGTCGTCTATTTATCTCTCTGTCTGAGTCAGACTAACCTGATATGAAGTTATCCAGAGAGCCGTGCCCAAATATTTCTGAGTTCGTTGACTTGAAGATCAGTTCAGAGGTTTATTTTATTGTTGATTTGAGAGAAGATCGGAGGAGAGGCAGAAAGTCACCTTTTCACTCCACCATCTTGGCTCCGCCCCCCGTTTATGAAAGTTTTTAGTGGCATATATTTTTTTCTTAAAGTACTACTTGGTATGAATCCCACATGTTTTGGCATGTTATCTCATTTTTTTTTAAATTTCCTTAGATAAAATGACATTTTTGCAATTTGTCCTTTGACTCACGTATTCAATAACATTATATAATTTAGTCACCATTCAAGTCTGAAGTATTTATTTTAAATTCCATTTTTAATTCTAGCATGCATTGCATTATGATAAGAAAGGCTATTTGTTATATCCAATAGATTTTATGCATATAGCATGGAGCACTTTATGCCCTACAGAATAATCAGTTTTGAAAAAGGTTTCAACTAAAGATGACAAATGTTTATGTATTTTTAAAAGGCCAGAAAAGTTCAACAGCTGTCAGAGATGACTGTTTTCTAAAATTTGAACTAAAGGAAATTCAATTAGGCTAGTGAATTCTACTCTTACTATTATATAATCACATGATCTTTGTTTAACTACTACAAATTGTTAAAAAATGAATTTGTCTTTCTTTGGTCTTTTTGACTCAAAGTAGTATTTGAAATATTCTATTATGTCCTGGATTTTTAGCAAAAATATTTGAACATGTCATATTAAATTACAGATTAATCTCTACCTTCTCAGAATTATTTTTCAGTTTTATAGTACATGCTATTTTCTGTTATACATTTACTCCCTTTTTTTACTGGCATATTAAATTCTATGTATTTTTCTCCCTTTCACTTGTACTTATTGCATAGTCTTTTTTGTTCTTACTCTAGTATGTCAATCTTGTTGCTGCGTGTTTACCCCTCCTTTGTTTTGAGAGTTCTGTATAGTTTTCTTTTATGATTTTTTTTTAAATTTAGTAAGCATGTTTTTGTTTATAGTCTTAACAAATTTCATCAAATGACCTGTCCTCATTGCATTTTCTAAGTTATTTGCTATTGATATAATATGCTTCTTTTGGCTTTAACTCTGTCCTAACATTTTCTCATTGATTCTTTAAATGATTAAGTTCTCTGCTTCATTCTGTTTGTTTCAGGAAGTCTAATACTTGAATATATTCTGCCTCCCATGTTTTAGTCTAAAGTTTATATTCTCTTTCAAAGTGCTCTGTTTTTATTCTTTTT
The DNA here is from genome assembly GCA_023553655.1 of Myrmecobius fasciatus. Classification (NCBI taxonomy): domain Eukaryota; kingdom Metazoa; phylum Chordata; class Mammalia; order Dasyuromorphia; family Myrmecobiidae; genus Myrmecobius; species Myrmecobius fasciatus. The sequence continues at coordinate 34,025 of JAJPUD010015804.1, read as the reverse complement.
TTGTTCCAGATTGACTTTCATCCTTTCAATATTGCCATGAAAACTTGTGGCAAATTTATTGTTTCTTAACTGAATTCCTCTCTGAAATACATATATTGTTCTCTTTCTTATTCTTCTGTTTTATCTTGGGATTCTTTTAATCCAGAATATTTCTTGCTAATGTACGGAAGACTCATTTTCTTTGCAACTCCTATTTAAGGTTTTCTTGTCAAAGATACTAAAGTGGGTTGCCATTTCCTCCTCCAATTTATTTTACAGATGAAGAAATTGGAGAATTGGAGCAAATGGGGTTATATGACTTGACTGGAGTCCTTCAGTAAGTGTCTGAGACTTGATTTGAATTCAGGTTCTACTGAGTCTATGGCGAAAACTCTATTCCCTATACTACCTAGCTTTACAATGTCTATACTTGGTGTCATCTTATGCACCAAGTTCTTCCTGATCATTTTCTTGCCCCAACTAAAAGTGGTCTCTCCATCCTCAAAATCATTAAAACACTTTATCCTGATTTTTCTTTATAATATCCTAATGTGTAAGGTACTTACTGGTATATATTTCCTGATCCTAACCTGGTTAATTTATAATATTATTCAAAATAGAAATTTCCTTCCTTTTCATTTTTGACTTTCCAATTTTGTATAGCTTTTTAAATGGAACATTTTCTTTTTTTAATTAGGAGGAGGGGACAATTAGACTTAAGTAATTTGTCCAAGGTCACACAGTTAGTAGGGTTCCGAGGTCAGATGTGAAATAAGTTCTCTTCACACCAGGGCCTGAGTTTTTTCCATTCCTTTTACCTGCCTTTAGTTTTTAATCAATATATAATTAATTGTTTTAAATTTAAGAGTAATTGACTAAAACCAGTGAGTTGTCCCACTCTTCATATTCCTAGTATAGTCTCATTATTCCTCAATCTAAACTAACTTGAAACATTATACATTTTTCTTATTGCTGTTTCAAGATATTTATCCCCTGAATTTTCTCTTTCATCAATATTTTTTTCCTCAAATTAGATGTGTTTGTAGGTTTAGACATTTTTTACTTTCTCTTTTATTGTTATTGTTGCTGTTGCTGTTGCTTTTGTTGTTGTTTTGTTTGTTTTTATAAACATCTTAATTGGTTTTGCAAATGTTTTAAGGTTTGACTTTTTCTTTTATAATCCCTGTCACTAAGTTTCACACCTTTCCTTCCTCAAATTTGCAAACTCTTGAACTAGGAAGACAAGTAATTTGAGTTTCCTTTTCTTGGAGGATTCAGGTATTAATAAGGCAGGGTCCCAGGAGGGAGCAAATTCTGAGAGCAGGGGAGGAAGGAAAGAACTGCTCTTCAGAAGGATTTCTGTTTCCTTTTTTGGTGAGGCCCAATGTCCCTTTCCACTTAACTAGGAACTCTGAATGGAACATGTGGTATCTTTTATTTCTCTCAATTTCCTCTGTGCTCTCTCATCCTTTCAGATAGAAATTACAGAGAAACTGCTTGTTCTTGCAAGACTAAGAAGGGAAAAACCCTTTAGTTGAGCATTCATTCACAAATCTGTGGATTAATTTATGCTCTTGAGGAGTGATTCCATTGAGAGGTCTTATTATAAATAAAATCTACCCTTATCTTGAGATGTTATATTTTGAATTTGTGTAGAGATTTATATTCTGGTTTTTTAAATCATTTGGATTATTTCTATATAGAGCTCATAATGTCTTTCTTCAGATTTTTTGGAATTTTGAGAGTTCTACAAAAAAGTGACTAGATATTTTGCTATTCTCTTGCTTACCAAACTCCATTGGAAGGAACTTATTAATTGATTTCAAATCTAGATGCTTCCCTATTTCTTGTTTGCTCGAATTTTCAGAGGCTTTGTTTTTGTTTTTTCCTTGGGAATTTCATTACTTTGTATAACTTGTTGATAATATCATAAAGACTAGGCTACTTACAATGTGACTGACTTAATCCTTGAAGATTTTTGGATAAATAATTTTAAACTGTGGCGAATCTTGGTAGAAAATACTATATAAACTTTATAGGATTCCACAAATCAGGCTCAATCTAAAGACTCCATTCATTCTCTTTAAAAAATGAAATGGTAAATAGAGGAGATATTGTAACTTGGATAAGTAAAGACTGTGATGTATTAACTTGTTTTAGTGAATGTGGCAGACTGTTTGAGGTTTGAACAGGCAAAAATAAGTTTGAAATGGAAACACCAGTCATGGAATATGCAGAGGATTTCATGAGAACCATAGCAGCAAAATAAGGGAAACCATGATTAAAAATACGTAAAGAATTGACAGAAATATAGGAAGATGAATAAAGAAAAATTACAAAGTCATAAATGTGAGAAAAAACAGAAATGTTATAGGGTTGATGTTATAAAATAAAACTTGTGTTTTTCCCTATCAGTAAGAATTCTTGGTGAATATTTTGACTGGGAAATATGCATGTGTGCAAACATGCATACATACATATATGTGCATACATATATACATATAAAGTAATAAACACAATGCAATGTAATATGTTTAATACACACATGAAATATATGATATGATATATTATTGTGTATGTCTCTTTTCTGTATCTCTCACACACACACACACACACACACACACACTCTCACTCCCTCTCACTTTGTCTCTCTTTCTCTTTATCTCTTTCATACACACATAGGGCATTTGCATAGAACTACTTTAAGCTTTTGGAAAATCTTACAAACAGAATGGGTAATGTGTGTATATTTATGCATTATCATATATGATTTTATTTGCTTTGACAATATATATGCATATGTATACACACAGTTTTGTGTATTTACATGTGTGTATAAACACACATATGTATCTATATATAAACATGAATAATCTTCTCTACAAATAAAATAAAATTGTTCAGAGCTTAAATGTTTAAAATATAGAGCAATTATGTGGAACTTTGGTTTCACTTCAAAGAATAACAGGAAGAAAAGCACTTAGAATGTAGTAGAAAGTCAAGAAATATTCAGTAGTGCTCCTTTTTTTATACTAATCAATGAATAAGAATATCTGAAGATATTTGAGGTTCTGTGTTTGGTTCTAGGGAGAGAAAGACAAAAATTAGACAGCTATTAGCTATTACACAGCTACATTAGCTATTCCTTTCTGGAATATAATATTCCAAGCTTTTCAATTCTTGATGTAAAAGCTTCTAAATCATATGTTATCCTGACTGTGGTTCCACTCATTTTTTTTTTCTTTCTGTATCCTTGCAATATTTTTTTCTTTATCTGGGAGTTCCAAAATTTGGGTATAATATGCCTGGTAGTTTTCATTTTGGGATCTCTTTCAGGAAGTAATCAGGAAGTAGTAAAAATACTAGTATATTTATTGACTATTTCCTCACATTCCCTTCAAAGACACCAATGATTTCTTTGTCATTTCGTGCACACATATTAAATGTTGTGAATCTATTGTATTTGGCACCTTTTAGCAATATGTAGTTTCCCTGAATATTTATTTTAAATGGGTCAATTTTGGTTTTGCTTTGTTTGAGATCATGATTGATAACCCTACATTTTTTACTTTACTTGAAGCTTAATGTCTGTTCTAACCCCTTATTTCAACTCTGTGTGCATCTTTCTGTTTCAAACATATATGTTAGAAATAACTCATTTTTGGATTTTGTTTTCTAATCCCTCGATTATTCCCTTCAATCCCAAACCAAATTACTATTATAATCACTGCACTTCTCTCCAAATAAATATAATATATACATATATCCAATAATTTCAATATTACATATGCACACATATACATATGCATATACACACTTAATACACATATACTATATATATATATATATCTTTTAAATATATATATATGTCTTAATTGGGTAAGATGAATTTCTATATTTAACTATGTGTATGTAAGAAGGAAAAATATGATGTGTGTCTGTATACACATACACACATATCCATATCCATATATGCATACATATGTACATAAAAGGAGAGAAGATAAATGGATAGATGGATAGATGATAGATGGATAGTTTCTCTCCTTTTAAACCAGTTTAAATGGGAGAAGAATTCAAGTATTGTCACTTACTCCCTTCCCCTTCCATTGCTCCATTGTACAAATTACTCTTTGTGTGCCTTTTTCATGTGAGAATTTTCTCCTCTTCTCATTTTTCTTCCTCCTTCTCCTAATATATCCCTCTCTCATCATTCTATTCTTCTTTTGAGATCAACCCAATATAACAGACTCATATATATATACCTTCTGATATTTAGAGGTATCTTAGTGACTTAATGACTATAAAGTTCTCAGGAGTTACATGTTTTACTATCTCTTATATAATCTGTTTACCTTATCAAGATTCTTATGATTTCTCAATCATATTGATTTTTATCTTTTCCTTGAATCTTTTGTTTAAATTTCAAAATTACTATTCAGCACTAATCTTTTTTATCAGAAATGCTTTAAAATGCCCTGTTTTATTAAATATATATTTTTTCCCTTGCAGTATTAGTATTGTACTAGGTTTTGCTTCACAGATTATTCTTAGTGGTAATGCTAGCTCCTTTGCCTTCCTCCACTCATTTATTTAGTATTTTCTTTTTCTAATGTTTTATTTTTTTCTGATTATACATGTATATTAAATTTTTAAATACACATTACTTTATGAATCAGATTAAGAGAAAAAAAATCAGAACAAAGGGAAAAAGTAAATGAGAGAAAAATTAAACAGAAAAGAGAAGTAATGATAGCTTCCATTGATTTACATTCAATCTCCATAGTTCTCTTTCTGGATACAGATAGTATTTTCTATCCAAAGTTTATTGTCTGAGATCACTGAACCACTGAGAAGAACCAAGTCTTTTGTAGCTGATCATTGCATAATTTTGATATTATTGTGTACAATGTATTTCTATTCTGCTTATTTTGCTTAGCATCAGTTCATCTTTGTAAATCTTTGCAGGCCTTTCTAAAATCTGTTTATTCATCATTTTTATAAAGAAAATATTTCATTAACTTTATATGGCAGGGCCAGCTAGATGGCACAGTGGATAGAGCACCAGCCCTGAAGTCAGGAAGTCTTAACACTTTCTAGCTGTGTGACCCTGGGCAAGTCACTTAACCCCAATTGCTTCAGGGAAAAAAAAAAACTTTATATATCAGAACATATTCAGTCATTTCCTATTTGATGTTCATCTATTCATTTTCTGATTCTTTGCTAGCATAAAAAGAGTTGTTACAAACATTTTTGGACATGTGGATCCTTTTCCCTCCTTTATGTTTTCCTTAGGATACAGACCCAGTAGTGGCACTGCTGAGGCAAAAGCTAAGCACAATTTTATAGCCCTTTGGACATAGTTACAAATTGCAAACCATTAAAGCACTATTCATATTTTTAAAAAGTAAAAAAAATAAAAAATAAATATTACATGTGATTAAGAAGAGAGGGAGATATTTTTCAAAATTTGAGTATTATGAGTATAATTCACCAGACCTAGGTAGTCCTTGAGGGAAAATAAGGATGTAAAAATGCACAGGGAAGAATTTTGTGAAGAAGTCAGAGTAGATTGATAAATTTCAAGCTGTCCAGATTTTTCCTGCAAATAGACCAAATTTGCACCTCGGAGTGAACCTAGACAAGTGAAAAATCAAGAAGATTGGTGCAGAACATGGATCCTCCTAATGCAACCTAAAAAGATCCAAATAAACAATAGAGCCTGGGGATTGTCCCAAGTTAACTGCAAAGACTTCTGGGCTATCTCCATAGAAACAGCAAGTGGGGAGCCCTGGGGCTAGCTGGGTGTGTCTAGAGCCTCTATAGGAACCACAGAAATTTAGTGTGGAATCAGGGACTGAGTCTGGGAAGACTGAGGGAACCTTGGTTGATAAGGTACACCAAGCCCAGCTGTGCTACAGAATTGCAACCCTGGGTAAAAAGGAACCAGCACCAGGTAAATTCAGAGGCAGTCAGGCTGATGTGGACACTTGCAGGAAAGCAGAACTCTTGGTTTAGGGTTCCTGATCAGAGAGGTGCTTCTCTCTATATGTTTTATTAAAAAATGAACTGACAAAGAAGAAAAAAATACCTACAATAGAAACATACTATGGCAACAGGAAAGACCAGAGTTCATCTTCAGAGGAGGACACTAAAATAAAATTTAAAAAAGCTTCTAACCCCAAAGAGTAACCAAAAATGGCTTCTTGCCCAGAGAGACTTTATAGAAGAACTCAAAAAAGAATTTAAAAATCAAATGAGAGACATAGAGGAAGAACTGAAACATAGGTAAAAACCATCAAAGACAAACAAGATTATGAAAAAAAAGTTAACCAATTAAAAAAAAAAGATATGGTCTCAAAAATGAAAATAACTCTGAAAATTAGACAAGGAAAAGCCAGTTGTATGGGATAAACTGAGGTAAGATCTCTCACAAGGATATAAATTTGGCCTATGTTTTAATTGTGATTTGAGACTTTGGAATAACAAGTTGAGTTGTAGCTAAAAAGTTATAGGTGTTTGATTGTCTTGAATGAACATTCCATTCCTGTTTCCCCCAACTCTTAATTAGCAATTAGCACTTAAGTACTTCTTTTAAAAGCAAGTTATTATTTTTTTTTTATTTCTGGGATAAATTTCCAGGTTTAGAATGTAAGCCAGGATTCCCCCACACAATGGGAGAAAAAGCCAATGAGAGAATGGGGAGTTCTGGGATCAGAATCCATTTAATTTTGTGTTTTTCAGTTTGTACTTTACTCTACTGATACCTTGTTTGTTGGGTATTTATCACAAGATTGTAATAAACTGCTTTTTCCTTATCTTACTCTGAAAGTCTCTTTTTAATTTGGATTCACTGTCCCACACACATTGAAGCAATGAGAGACCAAGAAATAACAAAACATAATAAATAATGAAAAATAGAACAGTGTGAAATATCGTATATAAAATATGACACATGTGAAGAACACATCAAGAAGAGAAAACATAATAATTGGACTGCCTGAAAGTTGTGACCAAAAAGGCAGAACCTTGACACAATATAGCAAGAAATAATCCAATAAAATTGTCTTGCAGTGATAGATCATGAAGTGAAAGTAGAAATAGAAAAAAATATATATACCAACCACCACTTCAAAGAAATCCTTTGTGGAAAACACACAGTAATATTATTGTCAAATACTGAAATCCCCAAATCAAAAAAAAAATTCAAGAAACAAGAAAAAAAATAATTCAAATATGGTAGAGCTATAATTAGAATTGTACAGGATTTATTAGCAGCCACAATAAAAGCCTGCAAGTCCTGGAATCATATCTACCAACAATCCAAAAAAAACTGGGCCTTTAGCCAATAATATCACAGCCATCAAAATTATCTATAATATTTTGTTACGAGAGCTACCTGCTAGAGGCTGCTGGGGATCCAATTCTGACCAGCAGAATAGATCCTTTCATGTGAGAGGATGATAACAATACAAGGAGACTGAGAGACAGTTGCATTCTTTGACCTATCTCCTCTTCCTTCTAGCCTCTGATTTATTTCATTCCCAATCTACAAGCAACAGCTGAGTCAGTAAAAGCTCATTTGCAATTCCTTCAGGTGTCTTATGATTAGCAGCTGTGGGGGATTACTGGCGAACTGACTCACCCCTTCACATTTAGGCATAGTCCTTAACAATATTGAATGAAAAAAAAAAAAGGATTTTCAAAGGACTTCCAGATTTTTCAGGACATTCTATTAACCAAGGCCAAATTTAACAGAAAATTTAACATTTAAGAGCTAATCAAAAATTAATTTCAAGAAACTCAACTTGGACAGTTTTTTTTTTTACATGGGAAAAAAATGCCATATGTTTAAGATTGCCATCAACAATAGGGCACCTCAAAAGAAAGACTGGGGCAGAGTTGAAGTAAAAATGGTAATTATGTTATAGAAATGAATTGCCCATGAAGAATAGATATAAAGGCATTAGAGGGAGTAGGAGGACTTCTACTTCTAAAAACATACATCAGGAATGTGTTAAATAGGCAACATTACATATATAGCATGAAGGCTAATGCACCCTCCAAAAGGTATAAAGGAATAGGGGAGACAGATAGGCTATTAGGGAAGCAAAAGATGAAGGAAGATAACAAGGGAAGGATCTACTGGCAGGGAGAGGTAAAGTAATAGCAAGGCAAGTTAGGAGCAGAATTAGAGTCAGCAAGGATAGGAAACGTGTGTGTGTGTGTGTGTGTGTGTGTGTGTGTATTGAAGTGTATAAATATATTCTTTCTTTATTACAGCATGCTTGAGGTTGGGGGCGGGACTAAAAGAGGGGAAAGAATAGCATAAAGAGATGACCAGTCGGAACAATTTACAAAAAAGTAATGATGGACCCTCATGAATATAATTTCATATATATATACTTTAATGATTTGGTAATTTTTTGATATATAGTTTGAATCTTTTTTGATGTTCTATTGGGCCCTTGATAATGTTTTCTTTTGTTTCATTTTGTTTTGTATTCCTTTTCTGATTTTCGTTTTTCTTATTTTGTTCTTTTTAAATGAAATAAATTTTAAAAACATATTACTTTTTAAAAGTATACATAAGAGGGATATAGTCAAGGAATAAAACAATTCATATTTGTAGGTGGGAAAGTATGAAATATCAGGATCATATCTGCAAAAAAAATGACAGTCCATTTTGGTTGGAATATTGACCTTATGTCAGGCTGTCAACAGGCATTTATTAAGCTTACTTATACTTTATGTATAGACACCTATATAACACAGTGTGTAGTATGCTGTGTTTCAATTAACAAAGACTCATCTTCCTGTGTTCACATCTGGACTCATACTCTTACCAGCTGTGTGACCATAGGCAAGCCATGTAACCCTCATCTGTAAAATAATCTAGAAGAGGAAGTTAACATGATTGAAATGAAATGACTGAACCCAAGAAAAATTATCACTGGGTTCACAGAAAGATGACTTGTCATATTATTGTCAAACTCTTCATAAATGAAAGCATTGATAAGACAAGTCTTGCCTGCCTTTCATAAAATCGAATGGTTACTGAAGGATTTAGAAACAAATAATATGCTTTATCAATATTTTTCCTTTTTCCCTTCATTAAGAATATATATACAGAAAAAAATTATAAAACATTCTTTCAAAATTTCCCTTATTTACTTTCTTGTAACTGGGCATAGTCTATTTCTCATTACACACTCATGCTTATTGTATGTCTTTAGTATCTTTTTATACCACTTTTCTGGAATGTTAAGAATTTAAAACTAAGTACTCACTATTTGATAAAAACTGCTGGGAAAATTGGAAACTAGTGTGGAAGAAATTAGGGCTTGAACCACATCTAACACCACATATCAAGATAAGATCTAAATGAGTTCATGATCTGGATATAAAGAGTGATATTATAAGTAAATTAGAGGAATGTAGTATAGTTTACCTCTCAGACCTATGGATCTGGAATAAATTTATGTCCAAAGAAGAATTGGAACTATTAATTGAACACCAGATAGATAACTGACTATATTAAGTTAAAAAGTTTTTGTACAAACAAAACCAATGCAGTCAAGATTAGGAGTGAAGGAATAAATTGGGAAATCATCTTTACATTTAAGGGTTCTGATAAAGGTCTCATCTCTAAAATATATAGAGAATTGTCTCATATATATAAGAATTCAAGCCATTCTCTAATCGATAAATGGTCAAAGGATACGAATAGACAATTTTCAGAGGATGAAATTAAAACTATTTGTAGTTATATGAAAAGATGCTCCAAATCACTATTGATCAGAGAAATGCAAATTAAGACAACCCTGAGGTACCACTACATACCTGTCAGATTGGCTAAAATGACAGGAAATGATAATGACGAATGTTGGAGGAGATGTGGGAAGGCTGGGACACTGATGCATTGTTGGTGGAGCTGTGAACGGATCCAGCCATTCTGGGGAGCAATTTTGAGTTATGCTCAAAAAGTTATAAAATTGTGCATACCCTTTGACCCAGCAGCATTTCTACTGGGTCTATATCCCAAAGAGATCTTAGAGGAGGGAAAGGGACCCACATGTGCAAGAATATTTGTGGCAGCCCTTTTTGTAGTGGCTAGAAACTGGAAACTGAATGGATGCCCATCAATTGGAGAATGGCTGAATAAATTATGGTATATGAATGTTATGGATTATTATTGTTCTGTAAGAAACAACCAGCAGGACGATTTCTGAGAGGCCTGGAGAGACTTACATGAAGTGATGCTGAGTGAAATGAGCAGAACCAGGAGATCATCATACATGGCAACAACAATACTATATGACGATCAATGCTGATAGACATAGCTCTCTTCAACAATGAAATGTTTCTTACAGCCAAGAATAAGTTACCCAGCTAGAATGAGCATTATATTCCAGGGAAGAAGATGGTCTTTCAATGATATAGGAGAATTTCACCTATTTCTACTGAAAAGACCAGAACTGAACAAAAAATTTGATCTACAAACACAGAACACAAGAGAAACATAAAAAGGTAACAAGAAAAAATAACTCTTGAGAACTATATTTATGTTATAGATACTTATAGAATGAGGGTTGATTTTTTGAATTGATTATTACATTATGATTATGATATGATTACTGTGATTTTATGATTATTATGATATGATTACTGTGATTTTATGATTATTATTATATGTTTATTATGATTTTATGAATCTTATGATATGATAAACTGAAAAAGAAATTAGAGGTAGAAAAGGGATAAGACTGGAAGAAGAGGAAAAGGAGGTAAAATAAGGGAAATTACATCACATGTAGAGGCAAAGAAAACCTATAATGATTGAGGGGAGAAAAGGGAGGGGAATGAGAATTGGGTTAATCTCCATCTCATCAGATTTGGCTCAGAGGGAATAATAGACGTACTTACAAGGAAACTGGGGGGGGGGGGGGGGCGCCCGGGGGGGGGGGGGGGCTCTAAAGGGGAAGGATTGTTTGAGGGAAGTGGTTTTCAAAAGTAAAATAGTAGGGAGGAAGGAAAGGGGATAAGAAAGAGAAAAGCATAAGCTAGTGTAAATAAGATGACAGGAAATACAGAATTAGTTATTTTAACTGTGAATGTGAATGGAATGAACTCTCCCTTAAAGCAGAAGCAGATAGCAGAGTGGATTAAAAACCAGAATCCAACAATATGTTGTATACAAGAAACACATCTAAAACATAGAGATACATATAGGGTGAAGGTAAAAGGCTGGAGCAGAATCTATTATGCTTCAGGTGAACAAAAAAAAGCAGGGGTAGCAATCCTGATCTCAGACCAAGTAAAAGCAAAGATAGACTTAATTAAAAGAGACAAAGAAGGAAATTATATCTTCCTAAAGGGTACCATAGATGATGAAGCAATATCAATACTAAACATATATGCACCAAGTGGTATAGCATGGAAATTCCTAGAGGAAAGGTTCAGAGAGATGCAAGAAGAAATAGACAGCAAAACTATAATAGTGGGGGATCTCAACCTCCCTCTCTCAGAACTTGATAAATCAAACCATAAAATAAGTAAGAAAGAAGTTAAGGAGGTAAACAAAATGTTAGAAAAATTAGGTATGATAGATCTTTGGAGGAAATTAAATGGAGACAGAAAGGAGTTTACATTTTTCTCAGCAGT
>JAJPUD010015804.1:0-12382 GCA_023553655.1 Myrmecobius fasciatus | reverse complement strand
TCTTTCTTGTGGATATGATTTTTCTTGCACAACAATGATAAGTGTGGAAATATGTATACATATATTCAATTTGTCAAGTATTTTAACATAATTAACATGTGGTGGATATCCTGCTATCTGGGGAGGTGTAGGGAGTAGGTGGGGAAAATTTGTAACAGAAAGCTTTGTAAGGGTTAATGTTGAAGAATTACCCATACATATGTTTTGCAAATAAAAAAAAATAAAATTGCTAAAGGTATCCAGAACAATTCAAGTGACTAGGAATCTATCTAATACCTTTGGTCCACAGAAAGACAAAAAGGTTTCTTATTCCTACAGTGTAAACAATCAGTAAGCATTCTTATGTACTTAGTGTGTGTGAAGCCTGTGCTTACCACCAAGAATAAAAAGCAAAATTTTAAGTTTCTGCCTTTAAGAAATTTTGTTTTTTTCTCATTTATTTATATGTTTTCCCTAGTTATATTTAAAACAATATTTTATATTTGCTGTTTTAAAATTTTTGACTTCCAGATTCTCTCCCTTCTTCCCGCTCTCAGCCCCCATTAAGAAACCAAATGTGAAGTTTTGCAAAAAATTCCATAAAAGTCATGTTGTTAAAGAAATAATAAATCTCTCAGTCTAATAAAAAAGAGACAGAGGAAGGAACAGAGAGGGAGACAGAGAAAGGAACAGAGAGGGAAAGAGAGGGAGAAAGAGAAAGAAAGAGGGAGGGAGAGAGAGGAAAGACAAGGAAGGAAGAGAGAAGGAAAGAGGAAGAGAAAGGGAGAGAGACAGGGAGGGAGAGAATGATTCAATCTCTATTCAGGAACAATTAGTTTCTTATCTGCCTATGGATGGGATATTTTATCCTAAATCCTCCAGAGTAGTTGCTGACCATTTTACTGCTGAGAATAGCAAAGTCATTCACAACTGGCTATAGGGGAGCATCACTATTATTTTCTGTACAGTACAATTCACTTAGCTTGAGTTCAGGGAGGACTTTCCAGGTTTTGGTTTTTGTTTTTGCTTTTGCTTTTTTTTTTTTTCTGAGAGCATCCTATTCATCATTTCCCTTAGAACAATAATATTCCATTCACATACCACAACTTATTCAGGCATTCCCAAATTGATGGACATCCTCTAAATTTCCAAATTATTTATTTATTTAGTTTGACCTGAGAGGGAAGCTGCTATAAACATTCTTTTCAAGGAGTTTTCAGCCTATATGTCTTGCACTTATACAAATATATAAAGACTATCTTAAAAAAGCATATGATAATATAAGGATGAAAGACCCAAGGAACTGGTGGGTAAGGAAAAGCTTCATGTAAAAAGTGTTACTTGTGGTAAGTTTTATATGAAATCAGGCATCTCAAGAGATGAGGAGTAGGAGAATAAGTACAATAGTTTTTGTTTGTTTTTTTTTTTTTAACTTGGCACCACAACCTATGATATTTACTTTGAGTTCCAATATTCCAATTGGAATCCTATTCAGTGTTATATGTGGAGCTTGGTGAGGGACTATAATACGTAAAATCTCATTTTTCTCTTGGCTAGAGAATCACACGTTTGGGTATTACTCTATTCCTGAGTTTCTTTGTTTACAATTAGGAAATCATGAAAAAATAAAATAATTAGAGTCATATTCTTGAAAAGTTATTATTACCCCACAGTATATTTCCCATTATGGTCAAAAACTACAATTTTTATACAAGGTTTTTGCTTTAATTTTAGGTAAACTTGATGAGAAAAAAAGGAGGGAGATATATTGCAGGTGAATGGTTACCTTAAAAATCAAGAGAAACTGAAATCATTTGTGCAGTGTGGTATTGTAAATGGGACATCAGGCTTGAAATCAGAAAGACATGAGTTCAAATCCTGACTCTGCTATGTACTGTGATTTGTAAAAAAAAATTCTCTTAATTTCTCTGGGTTTCAGTTTCTAAAACTGTGAAATAATTATGTTGTACTAGATGACATCTAAGATCATTTTTTGGGTCCGAAACTGTCATGTCCTATTCAAGGACCAACCTAGAAATGTTCAAGGAGTTCTATCATCAAAACAAATTGCTCATGGCCATGATGAAAGGCTCAAACTAATAAAGAATGCATTCTCCAAATACTGAACTCACATCACGTTACACTAATCAGCAGTGTCAGACTTTTGGATCACAAAAAATTTGCTACCCTACACATACACACACAGAGACATACACACACACATAAATGCAGACACACATTTAAAAATAATTTAAATCTATTTTTAATTTATGTAATAAAATAAGCATTTCTAGTATAATAAAAATATTCCACATGAAATATCAAATTTATTATGTACAACTTGTTATTCCTTTTAAACATATAATAAAATTATGAAATAAATTTATTTTCTCTTCCTTCCTCATTCCAATTTTTCTTCAATACAACTTAAGAGACATCTTGAGGTCTTTTCTACAAAAGCTCATTCAGGGAAATTAGAGAAGATTATCCTCATATTCTTAGGCATGAATTTTTTTTTGAAAAAGAATTCTCAGTTTTTTTTTTTTAAAGTGAAATGGGGATAATAGCAAATTATGCTACCTCAGAGAAGAATTATTTGCAAATGTTTAAGTTCTTTACAGTTTTGTACTATAAATATGTCCTGGGTAGAATTAAATAAATTAAAATAGCCCATCTTCTAATTTCTTCAGCATTCAGAAAAGCATAATTATTATTTTCAGGTATTCTTTTATATAGCAGAAACAAACTTCTGAATCCTCAGCAATTTTCCCCTGTCATTTTTCTAATCTAATTTTGAAGGTACAAAAACATCCTGCTGCAGTGATGACAGGTTGACCTTGGAAGCAGGAAAACCTGCTTCTAAGTCTTGTCTTCAATATATAATGGTTATGTGGCAATGGACAAGTCATTAAATGTCTCAGTGACACAGACAACTAAGTCTCAGTTAATGATTAATTAAGATCTCTCTCACTGAGCTAACTCTCCTGTCTATACCATCACCTTGTTCCATCAGTCATTTTAACTCTCTCTTTTGTCTTCAATCATTCCTTTTCTACAGGCTTCTATCTCTTCACTTATAAAAATGCTCTGGACTTATTTATCATTGAAAGGAAACACAAACACACACACACACACACACATACACACATCAGTGCATAGTTTCCATAAGGAGAGCTGCTGATACTAATAACCATAGGTCTGTACTGAAAAAAAATATTTTGCTAATCTAAATTTTTGTTTATGTTGTCTGTTGATTTCCAAAATATACTTCTATTTTCTCCTTGACTTTAAAAGGTGACCCGTATTTTTCTTCATCACCACAATCACTGTGGTAACATTTCATAATATCAGTGTTTGAATGAATGACCTCTCTGTTACTCTGGCCTCTCAGGAAATCATCCTTTTGAGCTCATTTTCTCAATAAAAGTAGTCTTATGTTGAAATTAATGATCACATGTTATTCCCCTAAATGATCTTGATTCTTAAATTGCCATCTCTAATCAAAATTTTATCTTTATCCTTTTTCTGCTCTTTTGAAATTTGTTTTTAACTTTCTAGACCCTTAATTTAGCATGCTTCTCCCAGTCCATTACCCATAATTGAGCTTCACATTCTTTTCTCTACAAGCTGGTTGCCTTTCTTAGCTGTTACTAGCCTTACCATCAAACACTTCAAAAAGGGATAGCTTCTATTCTTCATGTCCTTGACCTTGTCTTTTTATTCTTATTTTTCTATACTTCTTCATGCATACTGCCCTCATCCCTTACTTAAATAATTGGATTGCCTTGTTATTTCAGAATCTTTCTCTCCAATCTTACTGAAAGCTCTTGAATTTGCTAAATCCAACCTCTCTACTTTAGACATTGAACAAACATCCACTCTACATTCCATGGCCTTAACCCATTAATCATTTTATTTTCATTTCTTCCTTTTCTATAGGCTTACTCCTCTGGACTTGCAAGCATACTCTAACATTATTTGCCACTAAGTGGAATGCAAAACACAGACACACCTGTTTCTTATAACCCTTTTAGACATTCAAGTTGTCATCACATTTTTCTCCTAAAGTTAACAATTAAATAAGTAGAGTAATCTATTTTTGCTGTTGTTACCTTACCATTCATTCACTCTACCTTTTAAAATCTTACTCTTTTCTATGCTAATCCATTAAAAATTGCCCTAAGATTATAAGGAAAGTTGTCCTCCTATTCCTGGGCATTAAAATATACATCCTCAATTTAGTCAAATCTTGCAATATTTTTTCAGTTTTTATTCTCTTTGAATATCCTATACTATTTTTCAGTGATGCTGATGATCCCAAAATCAACCACTAACGACAACAGCAATAACAATAACATATTGGTATTTATTATACATGCATATATCCATAAAAATACACAACAGTGACATGAGTGTCTTCATGCTAATTTCTCTTTGGAAGTGTAAGACAGTAGTGTAAAACTCAAATACAAAAAAAGTCCCTGCTGATGACATATTAACTTAGAAAAATACAAAATAGCATTACATTTGTTTTGTCATATTTTTATTTTGTTAAATCTTGACCAATTATTTTTAATCTAGTCCAAGCTATATTTGGAAGGTTTACAGACCAGACAGACAGTTGGTGACAAGAATCCAAAAAAAGATAAGAACTCAGAAATGATGCTAATTTTGCTGAAGGCATTGCCATAATTACACAGAGAGCTATAAGATGAAAAAAATCAAAAAAACAATAAATATCATCCACAAATGACTTAATGGAAATATATTCTACTTTGAGGGTAGAACAAATATGAAATATTGTTAGGAGGAATAGTCAATTGCTTAGAAGACCAAATTCTACAGAAGAAAGAAATGGATCACCTAATTAAGGCTAAAAAAATAACCAATAACAAATCCATAATCCAGGAGGCAGGTAGGTGGTTCAGTGGATAGTAAACACTTGACTTCAAATCTGCTCTCAGACATTTACTAGCTATGCAGCCTGAACACCTCATTTAATCTCTGTTTTCCTTAATGAACTGCAGAAAGACATGGTAAACCATTTCAATATCTTCACCAAGAAAAATCAGATTTGGGTTTCAGAGACTACAATCTTATGGAACAGCTAACAGTGGAAATCTCTCAATTTTGAAATAGAAAGTAGAGAGATGAACTTTGAGACATGGTCTTTATTAGGGATTGTATTGCAAAGACCTCCTACTAAGAACTAGGTTTTCTGAATACAAGGAAATTAAATTTAAATACTATTGGTAAATTACAAGGTATTTATAAATGTAAAGTTATCATTTTATTGTATGTGAATTATAAAAATGTTTTCATATTTTGATAGCTTTGTGAAGTCATGTGATTTCTTTCATTGATGTACAATGTTAATGTCTTCTTATTTTCTCATGTGGTGTATTTTTCCCCAGGTTTGCTTATAAATCCTAGCTAAATAGCAGTTAGAATTTTTTCAGCACTTTAAGCGTTGCAAAGTGCTTTATATGTGTTATTTTTTTCATCCTCATTATAACCCTAAAAGGCAGGTGTTATTGATATCCTTTCACTGTTGAGTAAGTTGAAACTGAGAGGTTAAGTGACTTGTTCAAGATACAGGATATGAAATAGGATTTTATTTTAGGTCTTTCTATGACCAACATTCTATGCATTGTGCCACTTAACTGTCAATAAAAACAATGCTTTATCTAGTTGTGTAATTGCCTGTACAGAGATGTGGGTGGGATTAATTATCACATTGTAAATAGGAGAGTCTTGAGCTTCGTTTTTCTCAGAATGAACACTTAGATTAGTGGATTAATAATTATGCTTTTTAAGTGAAATAACCATTGCAGCCAGTTAGAATTACTTTGCTTCCTCTTGTTCCCAAAGATTCTACCTGCATCCCAACAAGAAATGGATAGGATTTTTTTGAGTTAGTGTGGTGATTATGCATCCTATCTAGCTTGCATATTTCCACATGGGCTAAGTAAATGCAAGTTTTAGTGAAAATGACAATTTTTTTTTCACAATTTTGGCCTTACCTCTTCAAAAGAGACTGATTACATTTTAGGTGAATTGGAAAAAGGACCAAAAATTTTGGATATGCTGCTCCCTTTGTAGGAAAGGCATTGGATTAGAATTATACTTGTCTGCCTCCCTCCCTAAATAATGTTTATCTATATTTATCACTATTGTTATGTGGAATGGAATAAATCATGATTTTTTTTAGATCTTAATGATTATGTATATATTTATATATGTATATATACATATATGCATATGTACTTGTAAATACATATAAAATTCCTGTTTACCCTGAAAAGGAATATTTTATAATTTTCCATTCAAATGATCATAAAAATTCAGGCATCTTTCATTTCTTCTGTCATTAGACATATTACCGCCTTCACCCCCACTTCCAAAGTGGAAAATATATTTCTGTTAAAAAGATGTGCAGCAAAAAAAAGTCACATTAAAAGCGAAATCCAGAATCATATTTCTTTGTATCTAAAATTTTTTAAAAGTAAATTTATCAGTCTATGACAGGCATCAAAATAAGAAGATAAAAACTAAATAACTATTATTAAATTGCTATGTTACTGTACAAACAACTTGTCAATGAATTTACCAAAAGCACAGCCCTACATAATATTTATTGAATTTAGAGTTTTAGTCTCTCACCTAGAGCAGAGGTTAATGATTTTTTTTTATTGAATTCAATTGACTCATGCCCATATGCCATCTACTTTTTATAGAATCACAGGACTGGGACTGAGATTTAAGAGTATCATCTGTCACATTTCTCTCTTTAATAGAGAAACTAAGGACTTTAGAAACTCATCTCGTTTGTGGTGGTGCTGAGAATATAATCTACGTGATCTAGGTCTCAGTCTAGTATTTGTTTCACAACAGCAAGGATTAACCAGGATTTATTAAAAGTCTGCTATAGGCAAAGCAATGTGCTAGGTTTGGAGCCATAGAAAGACAAAATAAAATAATTTTTTCCTTAAAAAGTTTGGGAATGAATGACAAATATTCCTATATAAAAATAGCAAATATATACAATGTGAAGATTAAAAAGCACAAAGTAATTGAGAGGAAAAATGAGATAAAGGTATTATTGCCAGTCTAATATTTTTCATGAATATTTAATAAAATAACTTGCTATAATGATAGCAAAGAAAGAAAACATTTCTATATCATAAAATAATAAGATGAAACAATTATTTTATTATTATTATTATTAAGGCAATTTGGGGCTAAGTGATTGTCCAGGGTCATACAGCTAGGACATGTTAAGTGTCTGAGTCCAAATTTGAACTCAGGTCTTTCTGACTTTGGGGGTGGTGCTCTATCCACTGTGCCACCTACCTGCCCTGATGATTCAATTATTAAAACCATTTCATCCAAACTCTGGATGTCTGTAGGACCATAGATCTAGAATTAAAAGAAAACTCAGAAGTCATATAGCACAACTTTATTTTACAAATACAGAAACCAAGGTCCATAGAGGTTAAATGACTTGCCCAATACACAAAAGACATGAAGGGCAAAGTTTAGATGCAAGCCTCTGAATACAACATTCAATACTCCAAATTCAGTACATCACCATGACATCTCTATCCTACCTAATCAACTGGCTAATGGACTGTCTTTGGGAAACTATTGATATTTGCTATGTCCATTAAAAGGAAACTTTACCAAAACTAGTAGGAAAATAATGATACTTTTTGACATGAAACAAATTGAATGTTAATTTTTAATGTGAGGAAATAATTAATTCTTGCTAGAAGAAAGTATTGCCAATGTCATATGAATAAAGTTACTATGGTATAGTCAATAAAGCATTGTAATTATAGTCAAGATATCTATATTTAGATCCTAACTTATCTCTGAAATTTAGTAGCTATGAGATCATGAGAAAATTCCCTAATCTCTATTCCTCACAAATCTTCCTGGAAAATGGAGGGAGGTCTGGCCTGGGAGAGTCTACTAAGAGAAACACTGTATTTCAGGATAAAGGGCTCTGTGTCTAAAGGAAGAGAATTCAAGTTCCATTCATTATTCTGTTGCTACTTCACATGACTTTGATAAGTTGTTACTGTTGAGTTTTTTTTTTTTTTAATAATGTGGCCTCAATTTCATCATTTGTAACTCGAACAGGCTAGACTAGAGGATTCTTAAGATCCCTTCCTGCTTGAAATATAAAATGCTCTGAATAGAATTGTTTGTTTAGGTCTGTATCGTTGAACATTGCATTTTTGGTTGTTTGTTTGTTTGTTTAATATTGGAAATTCCCCTACACTGATGAAATCATAGATCTTTTGTATCCAATACATTAATATATTTGAGATTATATCACTGATCTTTTTGTGGGTCATTTTGAGAAACATTGCACTGAGAATGCTTCAAGGTGTGAGCATCTAATGTTGTAACAAACTGACCTAGACTCATTGGCCTGGCCTCCCACTAGCTCACAGCTTGTCCATTGCAATTTGATGCTTTCATATGCTAATGCAATGGCCTCCTCCACACCAGAATCATAACCCCAAGTTAATTGGACATAAAGTTAAATGCAAACTCTATTTTGTAGCAGTCATGGCCTTTGAGTGAATGACAAAGCTGCAGGTGTCCATGGCCAGACTCAGCAGGATCCAGAATTGTAGATAACCTAGATTGCTTTGTTGTGTAATTGAAGATATAAGCATTATTCAGAAAATAACAGAATTTTAGTATCAATAGACATCTCAGTAGTCACCTCATCCAAACCATAACCACAGAAGAATCCATTCCGTAAGATGCCTGATGAGGGTCCATCTTTTGTCTGAAGACCTCCCATTAGGGGAAAATGGTCCCATCTAGAGATAGCATACTATTTTGTGAAAGAGCACCTTTTTAGAAAGTTTTCCTGACATCAAGTGTAAATTGGATACTTTGCAACTTGTACTCATTGCTTCTAGTCCTCACTTCCAGGATCTAACAGAACAAATCCAACCTCTCTTCCAAATGCTATGCTAGAGCTAGAGATTCTTCAGTCTTTTCTATCATATATTAAACAGTTCTGGTGGCCTCAACTGATATTCAATTAACAATAACTAAAGATGCTCTATCTTTCTAGTTGCTTTCTTCTAAATATTTTTTTCATTTTTTCACTTTTCAGTGCCTAACAAAATGGAAAATATTTAAAAATTTGATATTATTTTTCCGATTTAAAACATTGATGTTCAACAATGAAAATATTCACATATCATTTTATTCCTTTTCTAATACAATGAAATATTTTTGTTTGACTAAGTATGTTTTTATAAGGGCTTTGTTTTTGTTTTTATTTTCCCAATGAGATTTTAGTGGAAAGAGATAGAAAATAGTTTTTTGTTCACTAAAAAAATAAATAAATAAATAAATAAATAATAAAAGTAGAAAACATGTAAATTTTGTGTAATAATGTACTATAAAGTTTGATTTTTAGTTTGCTTATTCTATACTTTCTGGTAAGCTTGATGACTGAAACATTATCAAGGGCTCTGCATATAATAGGTTTTTAATAAGTGAATGCTGAATTGAATTTAAACAAATGCAATGTAAAAAGACTGTAGCTATGATTATTACACATTACTTAAACATCTTCAAATGTCAATGCAAAATCTAGTAACTTGGAGACAAGTTGCATTATGAAGAGGTGCAAAGACTTTTTTTTAAAGCAAGAACTTAGTGTAAAGCATTTAGTAAATAATCATGAGCAAATCACTGCTCTGGGCCTCTCTTTCCTCATTCAAAAACACAAAGGCATTGAAGTAGTTCATCTCTAATGTATCATTCCAAATTGAAGATACTACAATCTTATTTAGAAATAGGAGACCTGATTTTAATCTGGGATTTTTGATTTACTGTCTTAATGACCTTCAGCCAATCCCTTTGCTGACTCGTGCTTCATTTTTTTCATATCTAAAATAAAGGAATTGAGACAAGCTCTCTTTTATCTGGTTATTTTTTTTTAAAGGAAAGAAAAAAATACTCTGTGATACTATAAAACAATCCAGCAAATACTGAGTTCTTTCCGAATCTTCAAAATATTTTTTCTTTCCTTCCTAATCATTATTTGGAGAATGTTTCCATTGGAATATTTTGACTTGAAGATGTTATTTAAACTAAATTGGCCTTGCTTAGCTTCCTTTCTTATTTCCAAGTTTTGTCGATGAAGTTTCCTTCATTTGCTTACTAAAAATTTCCCATTTTAACCATTCAGACACATCATATCTTACCTATTTGCTATTAAAAATACTCTCTCAATGCATTCAAACATATTACTTACTGAGAATGGTATACACTGGGCTAAAACTCCTGGGCAAAAGTGACAGAAACAAAATTATTCTCCTTCATACTTCTTGCCTCAGACATGTTCTAAGGCAGGGTTGGATCTTGTCATTGGATGACTCAGAACCAAGGCCTGCAGATTGGCAAAAAATGTATTTTGGGAAGTAAATGTGTTGCATAAGATATTATCAACAACTTAATTGATAAACTTTTATTAAACAGCTACTAAGTGACAGGGATTTATAAAGATGCAAAAGGCGGTCCCTACACTCAAGAACTCTACAATCTACTAAGAAAGACAAAATAAAAATCAAATACAAGCAAAGCAAACTATATTGAGGACAATTAAGAAATAATTAACAAAATGAAGACAATAGAATTAAGTGAAGTTGAAGGAGGTTTCTCATAGAAAATGGGAACAGAGAAGAGAGAGGATTCCAGGCTTGGGATGCAGCCAGAGAAAATGCCTTGAGTGTAAATATGGAGTGTCTTTTTGTGAAACAGCCATAATGCTAGTGTCATTTAATCAAAGAGTATATGTATGGGAATAAAGTGTAGAAAGATTTACAGGAGTGAGGTAATAAAAGAGTTTGAATGTCAAAAAGAGCCTTTTGTATTTGATCCTAGAGGCAATAATAAATCACTGGAGTTTATTGAATAAGGTGTGTGCGTGTATGCATGTGTGTTATAATTGGGTTTAAACTTTAGGAAAATCAGTTTAATGTATGACTGGAGCTGGGATTAGATAGGGAAGAGCTGAGGCAAGGAGTCCAATTAGCAGACTGCTGCAATAATCAAGATATGAGGTGATGAGGGTCTGCACTCTAGTGGTGGCAGTGTGAAAGGAAAGAATGAAGCATTTTCTTTATATATATATATTTGTTTTTCTTTTTTATTAAAAGCTTTTTATTTACAAAACATATGAGTGATTTTTCTACATTGCCCTTTGCAAAAACTTTTTTTTTGTTCCAAGCTTTTCCCCTCCTTCCCCCCACCCCCCATCTTAGATGACAGGTAATCTAATACATGCTAAACATGTTAAATTATATGACAAATCCAATATATGTATACATATCTATACATTAATCTTACTGCCCAAGAAACATCAGATCTAGAAAAAGAGAGAAAAAGAAACAACCTAAGAAGGAAAACAAATTTCATGGAAATATTCACAGAAAGCATTGAAATGCTGTGTTGTGGTTGACACTCAGTTCCCTCAGGCCTCTCTCTGGATATGTATGACTGTCTTCATTGCTGAAAAATAGGAACTGGTTTGAATCACATCATTGCTGAAGAGAACCATGTCCATAAGAATTGATCATCGTATAGTCTTTTTTTAATTAGTTAAAGCTTTTTATTTGTATAACATACATATGGGTAATTCCCCAGAATTTATCTTTACAAAGCTTCCCATTTAAATTTTACCCCGAGTCCCCTCCCCTCCCCTAGATGACAGGAAGTCCACTACATGTTAATAATGTTGAAATACTTGACAAGTTGTGCAAGAAAAATCCTATCTTCGAGAAAAAAAAAGAAAGAAAATCACAGAAAGGAAACACAATGCAAGCAAACCTCAATAGAGAGCATGAAAATGTTATGTTGTGGTCCATATTTCATATCCCTCTCTCTGGGTGTAAATGGTCTTCTTCACTGAACAATTGGAACTGGTTTGAGACAATTCTTTGTTGCAGAGAGCCATGTCCATCAGAATTGATCATCAGATAATATTGTTGTTGCTGTGTATAATGATGTTCTGGTTCTGCTTGTTTCACTCAGCATCACTTCATGCAAGTCTCTCCAGGCCTCACTGAAATCATCCTGCTGGTCGTTTCTTACAGAGCAATAATATTCCATAACATTCATATAACATAATTTATTCAGCCACTCTCCAATTGATGGGCATCTCTTCAGTTTCCAGTTTCTAGCCACTACAAAAAGGGCTGCCACAAACATTCTTGCTCATGTGGGGCCCTTTCCCTCTTGTAAGATCTCTTTGGGATATAGGCCCAATAGAAACTCTGCTGGGTCAAAGGGTACGCACAGTTTGATAACTTTTTGACCATAGCTCCAAATTGCTCTCCAGAATGGTTGGATCCATTCACAGTTC